>LVLI01000251.1:0-157651 GCA_001687465.1 Halocafeteria seosinensis | reverse complement strand
CACATTTGGGTATCTCAAGAGGATTTGGAACGCTTACGTAGGACTATTATTTGGATAGTCCAAGACAAGTTTGTGAATAAGGACATCATCGAAGATATTATCACCTTCAGCAAACCACCGGTTATTGAGGGAGGAAACCTTCCGCGTCCAGTTTTTATTGAAAAGGTAAGTCAAGTAGGCAAGACGCTTTATTATGAAATTACTGATATTACTGACGAACTAGATGATAATACGGAAGCACAATGGGACTATTTTAAGAAGGCTTGTTCATCAACTGGTCATCCGAATGACCCACATAGGGAATACAAAATCAGGGTATAGCCCTTTTTAAAAAAAAGTGGCGTCAAAAACGTTTGAAGCTATACCCAAAGCACATTCTTTTGAAGACGCTAACGCGGAAACTTTTTTGATGCTACTTTTTTTCTAAGAAAGAGCTATATAAGAATGAAACTATTAGAACTATTCAGTGGAACAAAAAGTATTGGAAAAGTATTTGAACCAAATGGTTCGATGGTGGTTTCCGTGGATAGTGATTCAAAATCTGAGCCGACTATTTGTGAAGATATTCTTGAACTTGATTACAAATCCTTATGGCAACCAAAAGAGTTTGATGTAGTATGGGCAAGTCCACCGTGTACCGAATATTCCATGATGAGAAATGTTTCAATGGCACAGGGTCATCGCCCTAGGGATTTAGAATTAGCTAACAAAATTGTTCAAAGAACTTTGGAAATTATTATTTACCTTCAACCCAAATTTTGGTTTATGGAAAACCCCGATTCTGGATTGCTGAAAAATCAAGATTTTATGAAAAATATCCCTTTCACGAGAGCAGATTATTGTAAATATGGCTATAAATACCGTAAAAGAACGAGATTTTGGGGGACTGTTGAAGGTTTGGAACTGAAAATGTGTAAGTATGATTGTCCAGCCACTGATGAAACAGGGAAAAAACATCTTACTTCAATAGGACAACACAGAACAGGAAATGGTCAAGTAGATAGGACTACATTAAATAAAAGACATTCAATTCCACCTGCGTTATGTAAAGCATTTTATGATTACGTAGCTCTTTTTCTTAAGAAGAAAAAGTAGCATCAAAAAGAAAACTCCCCTAGTTTGGGTATAACTTCAAACGTTTTGCCGTGCTTTTTTTAAAAGCACATTCTTTCGAAGACGCTAACGCGGAAAGAGTTTTTTGACGTTACTTTTTTTCTAAAAAAGAACTTTTTTCTAAAAAAGAGCTATATGAAACGGTCTAGATTTTTTACCAGAGAGGAGCAGAAAATCATTGATGTATTGACATTTACGGACGATTGGACATTGTTAGGTTCGCAAGCTGACCCGAACTTCCGATATACATCTGATTTTGATGTAATGGAAAATGTGCCCAAAAACAAGAATATGGGACAGATGTTAGCTGATATGTTGAAAAAGAAAGTAGAAACCATTCATCGTATGAAAAACGTCTATCTAGGTGATGTAAAAGCTGGGACACACAAAGGTGAAAAACTGAGGTGGAATAGAACAACTATTCGTCAAGGTTATCAGGTGCTCAGCCCTTTTAAAAAAAGTGGCGTCAAAAACTTGGTTTATTTAAGTGATGCCATTAACCAAATCGAAGCCGATTTCAAAATTGATTTAGTCGGTTGGTTACCAACGACAGGTTCTTATCATGAGTTCAGTAACGTTGTCGTTAGAGACAAAACAAAGAAGAAGAATATTGAACAGGAACTCCAGAAGGAATACGAGGAGAAATTATCTGAAGGCAAATATTACAAGGCTATTAAGCGTCTGTATTCCTTACTTTCTACAAAGAACGGCTCTGAAGAGCAGAAAACCCGATTATTAGAGATAATTAACTATCCGCCGTTAGGCGCATTCCACCAAATAAATGAGGGTTTGAATACATTAATCTATTTATTAGAGAACCATAAGATTAAGAAAACAAATAAGAAGTTCTTGACAAATTTGGAAGGATTTAAGAAATGGCTCTGGACATCGTACGGTTTCTGGTCAAATAAAATAGGTCAATTAGTTACTGAATTAAATCAAATTATTGCGAATCCAAATCTCAAAGAATTAAAGAACTATCAAGAATTGGTAAGTCATATTCTAAACTCCAGTGTGCTCTTTTTCTTAAAAAGTAGCATCAAAGCATTTTTTTCTAAAAAAGAACTATAGAATAAAAGAATGGCAGGCAAAACAAACAGAGGAAAGAAAGTTAGTAAAGCACAAGCCAAGAAACTATTAGGTCAGTTGCACGATGAAATGGATGCCCAAGGACAATCCGATAAGTTTTTAAAGGGTGTTGGTGATGTCACAGGTGGTTTTCTCGGATTTACAGTCTGTTCCACGAAGTTCGTGTTATTCTAATTACACGAACAATATGAAACATTCACACAACGAAGATAGACGATTTCTGTTCATACCATCAAATAGAGCGTAGTCGAAATAGCGGATTTCCTGAAGCTCAGTTAATTACGTTGTCTCATCTTCGAGATATTGGCGGATATGTTGGCAAATTGTGGCCTCCTCAAACCACCAGGGGTCATTTTTGTGTCCCCTTTGCTTCCCCTGTGCTTTCCGCACGTGTGACTTGCCCTCTTGTGAAGTTCGCAAATCTGAACTTCACATGGTGGCTGCAGTGGCGCCGCTGTGGCGGCCACGTCATATATATATCTATAGAGCGAGCATAACCCAGAACCGCGTACACATTAGGACAACTGCCTTAATTAGACTCAGTTCTGCGAAAGTTAACAAACAAAGTGCCTGCTATCGGACGTCACGAACTGCCAGAGTGCTAGCGCACCCCAGGCAGCGCATTGTATCCATCCAAAAAACCCGGAAGATATGCAGAACTTCCCTTTTATACTGAGGCTATGGATATCCATAGGCATCTGCCTCGGAAAGCGCACCAAACGAGAACTCAGGAGTAAGTACGTGAAGTGACTAGAGCCTTCATTCAACCTACGGTCGTTCCAAGCTGCAGAAGTGCTAGAGACGATGAGTTGCGAAAGGACCTAGATGTAGAGTTCCCTATCTTTTATCAGAGATTTCAACGCCGTCATCAAGGAGGATCTGCAGCTCAATAGAATGAAAGTCCGAAGAATCCTCGTGGGCCTCTGGCCGCCGGTTATCAAGCCGCAGAGTTACATACAGTACAATACACTCTGTACCTCATAGCAAGGTTACTTTGACGGCATCAAATGAGAATTCGGGCCAATACGCTTATTTGTACACCAATACCTGTAACAAGAACCATTTTCAACGGAATTACACGTTCTTTGTGAAACATGGTGCCGCAAAAGTTCAACTTGCCAAGAGAGACACGAACTTCGTGAAACAGACGGTATATTGGTATATAAATCTGACCGGCAAGAACGCTGACTTCGTTACTTCATCACAAACATCAAGACACGTTTGGCATTAACGTGAACGCGCCACTGTATACGAGCGTGCTGTAGCGCAGTGGTATTAGGGCTTACCTCGACTGGACTCTGTATTGGGTATAGGAAGGGGGCAACTTAGGTACTAAGAAGCAACTGGTCATAATTTCCAGGCCTTCCAAGACCTACCAGAGAGATTCATTGGTCAACCACCTCATCACTTCTCGAATCCATGTGAAAGGTTATGAAGATACTTGGAGAATCGATTGCCCAGTCTCAACGAGCGGTTGTCTACCCCGTTTAGCTCATGGAAAGGAAGACGAACACAGAGGCAAGAACTAAGAATCTAGATTAATCGCAAATGTCCCTTTCAAGGTGAAAGTTGAGAAAGTATTGAGTCGGCATGCTTGGTATGTTTGGGCCCTAATATCTCGCATTGTGGTCACTTTGTGTTGAAGCTTTCTTGTAGACCCAGAATCTCAAAATGGACCAAAAGACAAGCATGGTTCGAAGTCGTTGTGAGCATATTGGATCGGCATGTACTTGGATACAACCTGACATTTCCCACGTTTGGAATCATTTTGTCATTAGATGTGGTTGCGTGGGAACCGTAGATAGATTTTACGATGCTCAAGCATTCTGGAGGAACAGCGGGCCCGTCGCTGCTCAACACGGGCGCATAGCGCTCCTCGTTAAGAGGATGCGGGCAAATTTCTGACCGGCGGGCTATCTGTCGCATGTGTGTGTGTGTGTGTGGCTACAGAGTTGTGGTTGGAGCGTTAACACGGTTCGTTCACTTTCAGTACTGCAACGCTGCGCCAATTGTATTCTTGGATTAACTGTTCCGTCTTACTCTTCTAGATTTTCTCATTGTCAATACCGACCGACATATGAAAAAAAAACATGGTCCGAGAAGGCGAAAGGTCGTTATTATGGACACCTGGGCCTGGGGAATGCACAGAGCTCGCTGTGCGATGCAGAGCAGATACTTAAGCTCTTTCAAAATGTCGAAGCTCTGCAGTTACGGTCATCCAAATGTAGTTGGATAAACAAAAAGCCCGCGGTCGATACGTACACTCGTTAAGCAGATCAAGAACTCATCCAGTGTTTAAAGTCTCTTGAATATTCCTCCAGCAAATATTGCAAGGGTCGAGAGAGACCTATGGTTTCGTTGACCAATTTCTCTATTTTCCCCCAAAGGAGCTCGCAACGCTGTGCAAAGGATGGAGTACATCTGGGGCACGAATCTGAGTAACTGTGGGAAGGGTCTTCATGCTGCCGGTATAACAAAGGCTACACAAAGCACGGAGGGACATGTGGGAAGGTACCTCTTTACAGAGATAGCACACCACCTGGTGACCACCATACCCTAGCCCAAAAGACAGTCAAGGAATGCTTTAGCAGTAGCTAAAACCTGTAGACATGGGTCCAAGAGCCTGAAGAGTGGAGATGCTCCAATTCCTAGACCCATGAAGCAATGCTGGGCTATGCATGATACTCCTCGGACAACACCTTCGCGATGTTGCGACATCACCGGGATAAGTTGATCACGAGGTCTGTTTAGTCGACGGACGCGCCGATCTCTTTTAACTTTCTGACACATCAAAAGAGAAACGGACCCCGGGCAGAGGATCTTTTCGTTCTCCTCCAACCAATACAGGCCAGCATTGGAATTACGGCAGGCTAAAGACGCGGATGCTTACCGAGTGCTTCAACGCTACAAGAACTTCCAGTAACGGCAAGAGAAATCGGAGGTATCCCGCATTGGTCGATTCTATTTAGAGAGAACCGCATTGAATGTTTTATCACGAGCTAGATGTGGCGCAATTTCCGAACTCCTTCAGTTTCGTGATTATCGATACATGATGGAGACACCATCATGATATCTGTCAGAAGTGTAGCGCTTAAACGGAGCTGAAAAGTTCGTGCAATAGCCGAATCCGGCAATTCAATTCAGCTCATCTTCGCAACAATAAAGCACAAGATCAAGAACAGACGCAGATCCATCCTTCAGAAAACTGCATGTACCGAATATAGTGGCTATTTCGGTACGTGCATAGGTATGATGCCAAGTAATCATGATACAGAAGTGTAGAGACAGGATGACGTTTGGTATACATACATTGTACCCGCACCGGTACTACCAGTATGCATAGCATATCGACTGCAAGAAAAGAAAGGAGTATGTCTCTCTTCACGTCGCGCCTTAGTCCATCCCTTACAGTTGGCAATACGAAGAACCGCTGGCATCTGGGACCAGAAGTACCTTTACAATATACGCTACAATGCATTATCTTTACCACTAGCCAGCAGCAGGCAGCAGGAACTCCATTTGCAACCGTCGTTGGGTATTCCGTATAACCTAATGCAGTGCTGCAAGCAGGAATGGTACACCTCTGTTCCCAGTGTGACATAAAGAATACCAGTCGGTGCGTATACCCTATGTATGCTTGCAGTTTCTGTCAATCAGAACATTCATTTGAGTGTTTTGCTTGCCAACGGACATGCGTTACATGTGTGTCCATGACTCTGTGTCCGATTTATCCTGACTGTTTAATGCATGGGAGGATTCTTCCAGCCTAGTCGCGGATTCAGCTGAAAATTCACGCGCCTTAGCTGAAATTACAAAACGTTTAACTCACTTTCTGAAAATGCTGAGAAGGCTCTTTGCTTCTTTTCTGCTCTCGTTGCTTCGCAATACTTCCGCCAGAATAATCTCTTCATCGTAGCACATGGAATCGTTTCTTGCGAGAATTTTTTTCACCTTTCCCTTATGTAGTCTGGTTAGAGCGGTAAGTCTTCTTGCTGGACCTACAACTAATCCCATCCTATGTGGCACTTGTCGCTTCTTCGGGCCATAGAGCCTGCTGCTATGAGGTGTGCGAATCTTGCCTGGACTCAACCTATATCGGGTCATTTCGGAACCCAGCCGATTCATGATTCCGCAGTCAAACCATGCAAAGTATTCGGTTTTGAAAGGGTTTTCGTGCACCACTTTGTCAACGAACGGTAATTTGGAAAACCATACGCTAAGCACATGATAGTACGAATCGAACTGCCTCAATCTTTTCTGGAGATAATAGCACTTGTTTCCTCTGTATGTATTCTCTATAGTCTCTCCTCGTACACATAAGTCCCTGAGGCGAGAGGATACCCTGGCTCCCGGTAAATCTTCTAATTCTACTTTGCGAAGCTCCGCACCGCTGTTGCGAAACACTGCTCCCAAAGGGTGAGAACTCAGGTTTAAATTGTGATAGAATACGACATTCGCCTCCTTTGACTTCAAGAATCTCAACGTCCCAGGAATGATGCGCTTAAAGTAGCTGGCAGGATGGTGTGGCATCCCAGGCATCTCAAAATATCCAGACACAACCGTAAGTATTTTTTGTTGTAAAGCTTCCGATATCGTAACTTCTGAACTATTCGCTGTGGTTTTATTACGCTGGAGTGTCCTTGTTGCCCTGACCTCCGAAGTATCCGAAACATTCCTGCTCGTCCTTGTACCATGGTGATACGCCTTTACTTGCGGCTCTCGCCGCTCAGTGTATTCTTTACCCCGCGGACGCCGTATGGAAGAGACACTCTCTTCTTGCACGGGGGCACTCGCATTGTCAGCAGTGCGTATATCTGAGACCCCAGCCACAGAGTCACTTGCAGCAGCTGTGGAAGTGAACGACGATGTTTTCCTTTGTTTCTCGCTGGTTGTAGCTGTTCCAATCAGAGCAACAATGTTCTGAAAATGGAGAAGCAATGCTGCCAACACCAACCCAGCAAGAAGGATACCGGTGGTACCACGTTTGGCATGCATGGTATACGACCCTCTTAGAGAAGAAATAAAAAAAGTGCAGATAGTCTGCGATACCCACTCAGCAAGACAATGTCATGCACATGATTCAGACAGAGCAGAGGGGTATTTATTTAGACTAATGCATTTCTAAGCTTTTTTAACTAATGTTTTCTACCAGTAAGACAGAAAATATCACTTCTAATAGCTGTTTCTATGGCCGGTTGACGTTGGCCATGATGTCCGACATCATATGTGAGTCAGTGATGTGACACGTGCCGTCTCCAAATCAATCACAAAGTCCGTTGGAAGAAGAACAAATGACCACGCTTGTACTAATGATAAATTGAGAGGGATGCTATGAGTTGCATAGCAACAATAGCACCGGTTATATTGTCCGGTCCTCTACTGCCTCCAGTAGGGAAAAAAAGTGAAGGGAGAGCTTCCCTGCCCTTCAATACAGGAAGGATTCACATTTCTATGCTGTCCGGGCGCTTGGGATAGAAGAAAGGATCAGAGCCTCAACAGATATCCATGCCACCGCCGACAGAATGGACGTGTGTGGGTACAGATTGCTCCGAGCCGAAAGCAAAGCATCTATGCTATGCCAACGAAAGGACGGAGACGAACAAAACGGTCATACAAACATAGACACATTTCCGTGGCTGGGAATATTCGAGCAGTCCGTCAAAGACTGCAATGCATTTCAATACTTGACTCACAAAGCGTTCTCACTTTGCAGTATACCGCAGCAGCCCACACTAACAAGAACAATTACTCGGCATGAGCCTTCAGTTGCGCCGTTGCGAAGTCAAGTTAAGATTGAAAATGATGAGTAAACAAATGACTCAGCTAGCTTCTAAAGATATTGACATCCGACGATTGGTTCGACAGCATCACCTACACGCCTTAGATGGACGTATGCGTCAGTTCCATAGCCCTCCATTGATATAATTTGCAGGTCTCCTCCAAAGTATCGGGCGTACAACCTACTTAGTGGTAAGCCATATCCTAATCCTGCTAAAGGAGTCTCCGTGCTAAAGTCAGGCGCCGCTTGACCCTCACTAAATTGAGGTTCGTAAGTCGTATAGAAGTATGACCATATCCTCTTCATTCCGGAACGAGGGATGCCTCCTCCTTCGTCGCTTACTTTGATAACAACATCTTCATTTTCCTGTCCTGCAGCTACAATTATTTTCACAGGTGGCAGACTCATGGGCTGATCACCATGTTTCTCGATAACCGCGCGCATGCTATTTTTCGTCAATTCAAACATAATGTGCTGTAAATGGCTAGGGATGTAAGGAAATCTGGATTGTTAACAGTAGGTATGGTAAAGAGACAAATACAAATTCAGTTAAAATGTACACGTCAGATGGAAGGAAATGAAACTTACCCAAAGTTCTCATCGCCATAGACAACAACATCAGGTGCATCTCCAAATGTGCGTCGGCACATGAACGAAGCGTCATCCACAGCAGCATTGATTACTTCAATAGGACGACAGTTCTTGCAAATTATACCAACATACCCATCTTTAGGGTGATGCAGGGCAACATGTTGGGCTGCAGACGGGAAGACAAACATCTGGCTGAGCAAAGGGAGCAATAAATTGAAATTGACATACCAATGAGAGTACGAATACCAATTCTGCTACTATAAAATGTATCCAGGAACTGGAAAACTTCATTCTCTATATCTTGCGGCATGGGCGTATTAAACCCCACTCCAAGGTGACTTCGGAGCTCCAGGATGCCCCGTGCAATTGTAACCTGGTGTTGCCGCGGCACATAGATCAAACAATGTCACCTAGTCGGTGAGCACTAGGCAGGCATATCACATACCAATGTCGGACCGTGACGTTCAAAGATATCACTTATCAAGTTTGTAAAACGTTGCTCCTCTTGAAACGTATTGGGCTTCTCAAACGATCGTATTTCATGGAAACTCTGCTCGTACCTGTAAATCACGTTATTCCAAAAGACGGGAATTGCCCCAGCATGGTGAGAGGGACAGCGTAAGTGGGTGTTTTACACAACGTACCATTTGGCAACCGTGTTAATGCTAGGCATTTCACAGAGACCGTGTGGCAGATTGTAAAGTTCCACAGCCCGATGCGCCAGACGAACAGGGAGCTCCCCGTGGAGCCACCGCGCTGCCTGGACCAAAGCTTCATTCGCTTTCTCATTACTCGTTTCTTCCGTTCGCTGTCCGAATAAGAACAAATCTTGTAGACTAATGGGAGTTTGGCGGATATGTGCGGCGTCCAAAATAGCCTGCAGATACCAAACGGCAGCCCTGTTACTATCGGCTTGCTTTCCGGAGAGCACACCAGTAGCAGTATCGACATGGCAACCTCATGTTGCAAATATTATCAGAAGACTACACGATTGCGAAACTTACGCTCTGTCGTCGTTTAGAGGAAGAGGAGGGGCTCTTAGGCTTTGCTTGCTGTTGTTCCCGGGCCGTGGAATGCAACCTTCTTCTATTCCATTCCACGCCTTGGCATGCTTTACTCAAGCCATACAGTGTATCGTAACATAAGGAGGATGCAAGGCGCCACTGTCTGCATCCTTGAATGCCTGTTCTCAACGACATATTGGGCTGTAGTTCCGACGCCGGGATTTAGCCACCAATGATGGAATTCTTTCAAAAAAAAAAAGAAGAAAAAAAAAAGTGGTATACTATGACATAGACGTATAAAAAGATTATATTCGATATGAGAAAGAAGCCGATTCATGGTCAAGACATACCAAACTGTTCAAACATGGAAAGTTGGCAAACTCAGCCACTTCACAAAATGAAGGACTGGTGACAGTGTGACACTCTTGAAAGACTTTTCACTGAAAGTTTTCACTGAAACATAATAATATTTAAATTCAAGACTAATTCTAATACTACATCACTCATTCTGGTATCTTAACGAGACAAACCTGTTCCAACGCTTGTTTCCCGCGAAACTAGCTGGAGATAGTCAGAATAGGTGAATGTGCCGCCCTGATACTGTTGACGGTCTTCGACCAGTCTCCAATGAAACCGAGCTTCGTTGGCATCAGATGTACCCTGCTTAACTATTCTGAAACGCATTTGAGGATTACTTTCTTCTTGCAAACCCGAAACAATTGCATTTACCCGAACAGAATACTCATTGTTGAGTTGAGGTAGTTGAGCGCTCGACACATCAACACCCTCTAAACTGGGCACCCCAAATAATGATTCTAGCAGCTGAGGAGGAGCAGACCGACCCACCCACAAGAACATCTCGAACCCGTCGGCTAATAGGAACACACCATCTTCACGAAGGTGTTCGACAGATAAACTCGTTGCTTGAGGGATCTTGATCTGCGAAAATCCAACAGTTTCTACAGCATTCCCCTCCGAATCTATTGGAGACTCATCCTCTTCGGTAACCGGAGTCCCCATGCCTCTTTCCATGTCATGAAGAGAAAGCAGCTTCGGGTAGGCGTACAACCTCGAAGCGACCGCTTGCATCGTCAACATTTGGAACACGAGAAAAGCCCTCTCATCTGAGTGTATTTCCTGTCCGCCGCGGAATAAGACAGATTTGCTTAACCCCATCGCGTATAATGGCAGCAATTGCAGGTTTTCCGGCAAATTGAGAACGGCCTCGCTTTGTTGGGATTTTGATCCCATTCCTTGAGCGATAGAGGTGTTGTAAGATCGCACTATTTCCACAACTGCCCGGTGCAAATAACGACGAGCAGCAGGGAGACCAGAACGGAGCATATTGTCCAGTGCCACCTTCGCTATCACATTTTGCAAGCTTTCCGTGTCAGCGTGCGTGAACAGCTCCGACACTAGAGTGGCGGTAGGAATAGCTAATGTATGCAGCAGGATTCTCCGTGAGCCACTAGGAGTAGTGTACAGTAGAGCTGTCTGAAAGCTTACAGTTGAGCCACTGGCCAGGGTATCTGCAACGCTGAGCTGAACCGTGAACGCGGTGTCACTCGTCACATTGGGCATTATGAGTAAATCTTGTCCCCGGATGAAGAAGTTACCAAAGTAACTCGAAATGGAAACACCCGCACTACATCGTATCCTCAGAACAGCTTCCAATCCGGTTGTACGCGTTAAATCGTGGAAAATATCCGCATGCAGTCGGGCACCTTCACTAGTGGACCTAAAATTTGAGTAGAAGTAGACTTCCCCGGCAGTATACCTAGCCAGAGTTCCGATGCTGGCTACATCAATGTATGGAACGTTTGAGGCCAAGAACATATCGACAGAGATGTGAGCTTTTGAACACTCCAGCGCCATCCCCTTGTAGAATTGCCCATCTTCACTCGCATCTGCGGACAACAGTTTATGCTCCTCGTCGGTCCCAAGTATCTTCGGGCTCTCACGTTGGCGCAGCTTTCCAACCCCTGTGGTCGGCAAAGTACTCTGGCAAATGACYATTTTACCGCCGATGTGGTTGATCATTTGATTTCCTGCTTTTATGGCCGGCCCCAAGCAACTATCGGCACTCCTATTCGCCGAATGCATCCGCAAAAGCGATTCTAGCAGCTCATCGACAGCCTCGCGAGTCTCCTTCAAATTGACTAAGAGATCTTCATGCAATGTAGGCAATGATACGTCGCTAATGTCCGGGACCACATACATTTGAGGTTGCGGGTTATCTTGCCTCAATCTATAAAAGTGGACAGCGGTGTCATAGGTGATAAACCCAACTTGAGTTCTGTCGTCTCCAGCCAAGTGATCCAAAGACTCTTTGACAGCCGCTACGGCAGTTTCTAACATCCCACTGCTCACGGAGTTATAAGAGACATCGAATAAGAATAAATACACCATTGGAGGTGGTGCGCGTAACATGTAGTCACTAGAAGCGATCAATTCTACCGAGCCATCCCTTAGCTCTGGTCGCTCCTCAATGTCCACCCGTTCGTTGCCCTCCATTTTTGCATAATAAGAAGGTGGAACTGCGAAAACAAACGAGTTTATAGAAGCTTAGTAACCTGGGGGCGTTGATGACGGCAAGCTTACCATCATTTGGATAGCTACAGAAGTTGCATGTCCATCTCTGTCCGTTATCAATAAATGTCGCGAAAGGGTTAATGTAAGCTCGGCACTTCTTGCATCTAACAGGTCCAGTGTTTCCAAAATCTACGACGGGGATCTGGAATCCATTCACAAAGTAGTGTCAAAACCCAAAAGCGATGACAGTCAAAGAATAAAACTTACCTCGGGAGTATCGGGACCCTCAGCAAGCGGGTGCACACATAAACCTAGCGGCATGCCTGTCTTTTGGACAAGTTTATCGGAACATGGTAGAGCATTGATAGTTGGGGCCATAAACGCTCGATCGCAGTTTTTCGACGTGTCGACTGTGGCCATCTTGGCCGCTACAGGAGCGCCGGGAGTACCTCGCATAGGAGGGGCTCCGAATGACCCAGGGGACAAGCCCGAGGATGCTGATGGATTCATGAACTGCTGTGGCGGAGCACCACTGTTAACGTTGGCACCAGTTGAGAACATTTGCGGACTAGCATATTGTCCTGTGGACATGGCTGTAGAATACCCGGCTGGTGCCTGGTTCATCCCCGGGTACATTGGGGGTGGTTGATTTGCCATGGGAGGTGGACCAGCGCCAGGACCCATTTGGGCCTCCGGGTGAGAGTACTGCCCATATCCGAGCCTTTGTGAATTGTCGATTCCACCAGACATTGGAGGAGGACCTTGAGAGACTCCCGTCATATGCGGATGTCCCTGAGCACTGCCAGAGACGGTAGAGTGGCCCTGGGAAACGCCTGGTATGGGGGGTGGGCCTTGGGAAGCACCTGACATAGTGGGCGGACCTTGGAAGCTACCAGACATCGGTGGCGGCCCTTGTAACCCACCAGACATCGGTGGCGGCCCTTGTAACCCACTAGACATCGGTGGCGGCCCTTGGAACCCAGCCGATGAGGGTACACCACTGCTTTGTGGAGGGGCTTGGTATCGCTGAGGTCTTGGAGGGCCACCAGTATGATACGAGAAGCTCATGCTTTGAGATGATGAAGGGGGGGCGCCGCCGCCACCTGTTTGAAGAGCGGTGCTTGTCGTCGCAGAATTAGAATTTACGTAGTTAGCTGTCGGTGGCGGGCCGTTCGAGCTCATGCTTGGTGGGCCTGGAGCGTTTGCAGCTTGAGGTGGAGGGCCCATAGCGCTACTATAGTTCATACTTGCAGTCCCAGGCTGTGACATGCTTTGAGGGGCGCTACTGGCACCGGCAAATCCTCGTCCAGGTTCTGCACGGAAAAACTCAAGGATAATGGGATTAACGCGAAATGCTACCTATGCGCTCAAGCTACTTACGTGCCAAGTTTTGTTGTCCTCTGGGAGCGAACTGCATCGGAGCACTTGTGTTACTCTCGGGTTGGGCCGGCCGCTGCCCCGGTGTTTGGAAGCCTTGGCTTTGTTGGAACCCTGCTCGAGGGGCTGCCAAACTGCTTGATGAGGGCTGCATAGACGCTTGTTGCTGCGCCTGTTGCATTGGAAACGAGCCACGTGCAGGAGGACCGCCCATTCCTGAGCTGCTCGCGGGAGGACCCTGTCGGTTCTGTCCAAATCCTTGAGGGGGTTTTCGATTCATTATCGTCTTCGCACTTATCCCAAAATTGATTACAACAATTTGAAATGTACAATCGTTGGGTACCTTTTCTCTATTGTGTCGACTGAAATGAGTTATGAAGGGGAATTGGCCCAAGAAAAGGGAAAAAAAAATGGAGCGTTGTTTCTCCTTTTGTGTCCCCAAAACTCTGCTCTCAAGCTGAGGATAACGAGGCAGATACTACACAGTACGTAAAATAACCATGCGTGAGCGCAGTAACAGCCCCAATACTTCGATTCGTAGCAGATTACCTTCTATGTGCTACTCTTGCACATCCTGGGCAAGGGTCGGATAGGGCACGGGCGCCGGCCGGTCGAGTCGGGCCGACCTCCGACAAACGAGAATTGTGTGTTGGTCTGCACCTTGCACAAAATCGAACAGAATAGGGAGAAACTGGGAAACTCCTACCTTGATGGTGCAGACAAGTCGTGATACTGGAATAGTGTGAACGGCTGTATGCTTAGATGCAGATCCACCAACTTCAGAGCTTCTAGAAGCACTTGCTTTCGGGAGATATCAAATTGTGTTGCCAAGACACGTGACTAGAATGATATAGGTATCATGTATATTTTGTCACCACAGAGTTGGGAGAGGGTGCATCCTGGAGTTGGTAATCAGACTCCACTGGTGTATCACGGCCTTCACGACGGGCCGTAATACCGGCTACTGGCCACTTGGAACATCCAAGACAACAAAGCCTGTCATGTATGAAAGGAATATCGGTTCCACCGGCAGAAGGGAGGCCGACCCCGATGCCCGGAGATTTAATCCGAAGTTCTAAGCTAGTTCGGAACTTGGAAGTCGAGAATTGAAAGCGTGCGACGTGCGCTGATTTGTACAATTGCACCACTTGAGGACCCACCGGAAGGCTAAAACCGAGGCTCCTAAATGTACTTGCACCGGAATTCGATTGCGGATCGTCAGAGTCAAGAACGCAGCTGGAAATGAAACCAGTGTGAGGCAGACACCGCAGGTC
This sequence comes from Halocafeteria seosinensis, assembly GCA_001687465.1. Lineage (NCBI taxonomy): Eukaryota > Bigyra > Bicosoecida > Halocafeteria > Halocafeteria seosinensis. Next base: position 142,892 of record LVLI01000251.1, on the reverse strand, counting down.
TTAGCTTCGTCGACTCACCCTTCAAACCCTTAATCAATTCCATATACCCATTCGCGCATGTCATATTAACTTTCTCCATACGAAATGCGGACCCAGTCAGTACGACGAGAACGGTTACTGGTCGTCACGAAGGGATCGTTAACATCCAAACTGTACGTTTCGCTAGTCCCTCTACGACTTGCAGCCGATCCGCCTCAGTTTGGCTGTCAATAAGTTCATACAGATCGGCAATTTCAGAACAAACAGTGGAGAGCTGCGGTTAGCGGTAGTAACCTCGTAACCAAAATAGTTCTAAAAAACAACCTCTTGCTTACCTCATTCAAATCAACTTCCAAAGTTCCCATCCACGCACTAATATCGAATGAAAGGTAAGATGCAGACAGATACAAAGATGCTAGAGCGATTACAGAGCATGAATTTCTCATGATAGCAGCGGTAGCATAAAAATCATCGATGATAGACCATGCTGTTTCGAGCAGCGGTTGAGACTTCGGATGATCAGTATCCCGTATCATTCTGTAGCGACGGTGATGGGTCAGGATATAGCTATGTGACAGGCTGTTACGATGAATTGACGTACAGCTGCAATTCCCTGTAAGGGTGGAATACCAAAAGATCGAACTCCAATGCCTCGACTAGCAGCTGCTCACATTTTTCGACTCCAATTTTCGCAGTGCCGTTTCCCAAGTCATCACGATGGGAATCTTTCTCCATTGTCGGTGTCCAAGTGTCGGGGAAGTATTTTTTCCCTTCTCTAGCTTGAAACGCCCTGTAAATTTCAGCGATATCTTTTGGTTGCTCCTCTACCAGCGTTGCCAAATGGACTGCCGATACAGTGAGTAACCAGGGGTTGATACCTTCGAGGGAGTGTCTGTGCATGTACATTTTCAGTAATCCGGCATACGATTAGGGTCAGCAGTTTAGGATAACCATATCGCACTCACTTGCTGAAAAAGCGGCGATAGTAGACGATGGCAGTGGCAGTCACCCAGTGCCTGAGCTTCAGGTCACATCCAATGTTGGCTATCACTGCAAGACTCGCAGCAATTGCGTGTAATAATTGTCCTCATCGTTCCTTTGTCTAGTTTCAACCATGTATACAACCTACATCGAGTAAAATAGACCCTAAGGATTCTTGTTTCGTCGGAATTGTCTGCTATGTGTGTGGAAGTGCCCTTCGGCTGTTTGTGCATCCATTTAACGCTGCATACATATATTATTTTGAAGCTAAACGTATCGCCTTCTACCATCATATGTCTTACGCATAAATGCCACGTACTGCTAGGACGTACCATTGCGAGGATTGAGAGAAATCCGTCGTCATCCTTCCTTCGTCCTTGCTATTGCACCCTTTTTACTCTGTATGGACTTGTAACAAAAGTAATCATGTTTACCAATCGTAAATTATTATTCTTTGTCCCGGCATATGGAGTCGGCGATATTATCGGCCGTCGCTCAAGCTTGATAGCGCAAAATACCCTAACTTCCAAAAGTTGAAGTTGTGTCAAGCGCCAAACATATGAACAATGTATGATTATAGCTTGCGTCTACCAGAGAATAGTCTTGTCAGTGCATGTTTGTAGTGTTATATGGTCCAATCTATGGGTTTGAGGACTAAATGTGGTACGCTTGGCCTTGCTCAGTCTGCGTAAACGCTAGCACAGCGCGAAGTTGATCTTCCAATCCAGTCGGAGGCTATCAAACATAGCGCAAGGCGGGGTTTGCGGCAACATGACGAGAAAATCAAGGAGCAAGAGTCCCATACTGAGAAGACAGACAAAGACAAATGAAGTCGATGAAACGACGGATGCACCAAAGCGGCCGAAAATTGAGATGCGGGAGCGTCCTCCTGCCGTCGCATGGCCCACGATCCTCCTCTCTTTGATTGCTACAACCTGCTCTCTGGGTATTTATGCCGATATGTGCCTTCGAGATGGTGCCTTATATAATTGGAACCACCTGACGTTGGTAGACTTGAGCCAGAATCTGCTGTGGAAGCCATCTCCCAAGAGCATCCTACCGGCGCTAGTCGCCTCCACATTGCTTACGTTTCTGGCGTTTGTGCACTTTACCCCAATGCATGACGCCTCTCATGGAGCGATAGCTACCACAAAAAGTGGATGTAAATGGATAAATGGTGTAATAGGTATGTTCTCCGGTGTGGCTCCATAATTGCAATTCCGGCTCAGCGAAGCAACGTGCTTCTCCAGGTCGTGTATCTGCTACATTTCTGATGGCTATCTATGCCCCATTCAAGTATTTGCACATTCAGCATCATCGACATACAAATGATCCTCATTACGATCCGGACCACTACACAACTAGGTTTGTAAAAATAACGTGCCTCACTGTGTCTCGATGTTGTATTCGAAATGTCATTTGCAGAGGATCACCGCCAATTTTACTAATGAAGTGGTTCACCATTATGGGACATTACTATAAAATGTATTTCCCGCTTCTTTTCCGTGGTGAAAGAAATAGAGCAGAGACCGTAGAAGTACTGCTTAGCATATCAGTAAAGTTGCTTGTGATATGGTAAGTGTCTGAGAACTGTTCCAATGATGTGGCTCTCGGATGAACACTGTTGCAATGGTGCACCAACAGTGGCTCTGTATGGACGGGATACGGCAAAATGTTATTTCTACTGTGGTGCGCTCCTGCTACAACTGCTTTGGCATTGCTTGCATTCAGTTTTGATTACCTCCCCCATCGTCCTGGTGTTTCTCGCGAGCAGCATCGCAGTACTGCCATCTTGAAAGTCACGTATGACGTACTAGGCATTGCAACGCTTGTACTGCTCTATCAAAACTACCACGCTGTTCATCATCTTTGGCCATGGATACCTTTTTATAGGTATGGAGCAATTTATTGGGAGCATCAACAGGAATTGCATCGAAGGGGTACACCCCTTCGCCACTTGACTCCACTCTTTGTCGGAAAGTAGTCCCCTCATAACGTTCTATTTCTAACGTCTCTACGGGTTTGCGGAGCAGCTCTGCTGTGAATATACCCACACCGGAGCTTGGCGTCGGTGTTCGCACCGGAAATCAGGATCTGTGGCCCCTCAAAGTCATACTGAACGAAGCGAAATGATACTGTTCAATCACTGTAAACAGTATTTCCAACTGTCTTGCGGACATCCCATACAGAACATTTCTTGACCTACTGTAATGCTTTCTTAGAACTGCCTAATTTTCTCATAATGCTGCTGTAATACTGCATCCTCAAGTACTAGATTCCTAGTGGCATGTATCGATGATTCGTTATCAGTATCACTACTGAATTAACTCTGTCACCATTCATGTGTGAACCTGTGTGAGTGGCAGCTAATGACGCTAATGAGATTGCGGGAGGCATGGCATGTGGTTGACTAGATAAAAGGACGGACCACGTTCCGTAACGGCTGTGCCGTTGGTTACATGTATCGGACCCTCTATATCTTGTGGTCAGTATCGCACAATTTTGAAAAATTATTTGTGACGCTAAGTATTGACTACAACAACAGAACAATCATGCTGTCAATCCTTTTTCGCCGTGAATATCCTTTATGCTTATGGAGCAAGGTACACCTGGCGTCGACGCAAGTCACACACCCCATCCGGCTCCACGTTGTATCCAAAAGTAGAGTCGACACTAGCTCCGGTTTCTAGCCTCCTCTTTACGGCGAATTTCTCGAAGTATTTCTGCTTTCTGTATACCAATCTGCCTTAACTCCTCCGCAAGTCCGCGTTGGGATTGAATAAATTCGTCACTGAGGATTGCTTCCTCATCACCGTTTTTCTCGTCTTTTTCGGTTTGCCCCCTCTGTGCCAAGGCAAAAATGCGAATACGTATATATGAGTTATCTACGAGGAATGAAAATAACAAGAATGACGTACACCCTTAGCATTTTCTATAGAACGCTGACGGCTATTCTGAAGGGCTTCAAGGAAGTCGTTGCCGAGCTTCGTCACGGTGGTTCCTCGATGCAAGCGAGTGATTTTTACTTTGCTCTTGTGTGGAATCTCACCACTCAGCAAGACTTTTGCTTCGATTGCAGAATATGTATGATGTCTTGCGCCATGATACCCTTCTTCTTCCTCTAAGCTAAGTGCACGGTACTCTGAATGCGGCCTCGCTTGTGAGTGATATCGAGAATTGTTGAGCATTTTCTCTAAAAGACCCCTTCCGTCTTGCTTGTAAACTTCGGGTGGTGGCAATCTGCTTTTGGGGATGTATGTGGCCTGAAGCCTTCTTCGCAAGCTTGAAGACAGGAACTCATAGGCTGGTGGCGAAGTAGCTTTCGCTTTATCAGAAACCTCAAAGTTGGTCTCTCCGGAAATGAATCCTGCAACGCACGGTGCTGCTATGCCGAGCTCATGATATGATTACGAATGCATGCTTGAGGCACTAACCACGTGGGCTTGGGGAGGGCTGCGGTGCTGGAGCCCTTTCGCGTTCGTCGAACTGAGGGTGACTTGGATAAAGCTCCCCATCCTTGATATCCGATGGCAGCAACTGGTCGAAAAACTGCAGCAGGGAAATAGTTGAAATACATACAGAGGTAGAGAAATTCGGAGATTTGGAAGCAACTTACGCTGTATGTAAAAAATTCTGTGTCGCTAAATATGGCATTGCTTGGATACGTGTCTTCTTGAGGGAGCACGAGTGTCCCACCCATTCCCGGACCAGGAACACCTCTACGACCGTGCACTCTTTCCCTTGTGAACAAAGCCGTTGACCTCTCAAAGAGGCCTAGCGAGATCTTATCGAGTGCGCTATCATTGGTAATAGTTCTCCAAGGTTTCTCTCTGTGCCAAGAAAAAATCGGACATACTACCAGTAGAAGACTTTTTTTTCATTTTTGGGAGAGATCCCATTAATCTACCAGTTCTCTTACTTGTTGTACTGTGCATCCCAATCACATGCAGGCTCAGAAATACGGAAGGGGAGTTGTTTCTCCACGATGAACTCACTTGGGGTCTTGTGTACCCACCACATCTGAATTCGTTTCCCATTTAGTTATTGCAATTTTTGACTAACTCAACAAGGTTTCTTGACAGCAATTACCTCGTAGTCTCCTCGGCATAAAATCTTGTTCTCATCTTTTTTATAGATCGAACTGATAACAACTCCTGCATACCCTGAAGTGTATTGACCCTTCAGACGTACTTGTGTCAGGATACTGGACTTGTTCGGTCGGTGCACCTCTAAGAATGTCCCACACGAATCAGTATCCTTAAACTGGCCTCCACATTCTGATATGTAAGCATTTTGTGTAATTGCAAGCTGCAAAGGAGCAATAAGGGTGTCATTGGTCTCTTTCCCTTCTCATTCTTTCCAATTAACTCACTTCAAAGCAAAAAGGCAACTCTGAACCGTCTTCTGGAGATCGACATGATTTGTGGGTCTCAATACTCTCGTTGAAATTCCAACACTTTGGTACTACTGGAAACGGTCTCCTTCCCATCCCGTCTGCGAAGCACCAATCAAAGGGATCTAGCATACCGTTGCACTCCGGTGCCAAGTAGAGTACTGGGTCTGGCGTTCGTCTGCGTCCCACGGATGAGTCGTGGAGTCTACAAAGCTGTTGCACAACAGGGGCACCGAACTTACACGTTATCCCTTGCAAGAGTGTTATTGTTTTCATCAACGTGAAATAGTGATCCAAAGGAAAGAGAATTTCGATTTAGGTTGACCTTTTCGTATTCCGGTGCTCCATAGGTTGCGTTGCAGCAGTTGAATTCCATGCCTCGACATGGATCAAACAGCACATTCTGTGTGAATGAAGCGCCTTTGCGTTCCCTTTTGCTGTGACAAAGCATGAAGGAATGTAAATGACACCTCTCAAGAAAGCATAGCGATTTTTGAGGTTGTGCGTACACGTAAATATCGCTACTACGTTGAGAGCGCTTTGGTCTGTAGATCTGTTCCAAGTCGGGATGTTCCTTCAACAAATCGCTCAATTCCTGTTTTGCCTTTTCAACCTGATCGGCAAATTTGGGATCTGTTTCTACGAATTGAGTTCTCACTGTTTGCTGGCACATAACCAGCATGAGAATTGCTGCTGCTACAACCCGGTGCTCTGCCATCTCATTTCTCTCTCCTACAAACAGACGGCCTACATGCTTCTCCTATCAAACTAAAGATAAAATGATGACACACAAAACCCTGAAACATACAGCAAAATATACAACTGCTGTAGCAACGGGGCTGAGCAATAGTCATAGGTATCCACGCAATGACTTCAACGAGCATGCAACGGCCCATGCACCTGGCCAGTGGCAACCCAATGGGTCCGCTAACTTAGAGGCTCTAAGGGCCTCTCTTGCACTCGTCGATGAACCAGAAATATTGTCGCTGGAAACCAGTAATCGATATTTTATCTCATCCAATGCAGCCGAACCGGTAGGACTTCTTTAGGTAAAGCAGCTCCTATACAAGGATGCCGAAGAAGGCCATGTGCAAAGTGACGGAAATATCCACAGTACCAGCTCCAAATTTGCCGATAACACCGCCGCCACGTATGACTAGTCGGTTCTTATGTTCCCCACTACTGTAGATGTCCTGGTGACTCAAGATGCCTTATAACAGAGCGGTACTCAAAGGATATTATACTGCTTTTTGCGTACATCAGGTCGGTGCTCACGGGCTGCAAAAGAAGGAGTTACGCACGCAAGGTGGACAGATTGTGGAAACTATTGAAGTTCTGTTCACAGGTTGTGCATTACAGTAATTTCTGGTAACTCCCTGCCAGCCAAACTAACCGATATGTATTTTACTGGTTGCAATACCGGAAGAAAGCAGATGAAGCTCTTCGAACCCAAATCTAGCATCCCTGTGCTGGCAAAGAAGCTATACCAGCGACATGTCTGAGCGAGGAATGCTCTGCCTTCAGATCTTCATGACATTGTCGTGTTACCCTAAAGAAACACTACTGTTTCCAAAGTGAAAATGAAGTCTTCCCAAAGAAGTCGCTGCTCTTCACATGTCGGACATGGAAATCCATTGAATTCTCGGGCAGAGGCAGGGGTGCAGTGAGATAATACTTTGTTGCACGGTAGAAAACTGTGGTTTGCTTTCCATGCTCTTCAGAGACCAAACCTAGCTCGTCTTTCATTAGGTGTGAACAGCAGGTTGGTGGTAGACACTCTAGTAATCTTTGGGAAGGCACGTAGTGACATCGTTCTTTATCTGAGTTACTCCATGGCACAAATCACTAAAAACGAAATTTACTCCCTGGGAGCGATGCGTCTTCGAAATTCCTCAAGAGGTTTTCTGTCATCTATCGGAGTCGTCCCGGCATACTGTGAACAGGAGCAAACTGCGAGCACTAGTAACTTCTTGTTTGATGGGGCACTACTGACGAGTATCGTCAATTGGTGCCAGTCGAGCGTAGCTTCTTTGCAGGGTTTGGACAGACTATACATACGAGACAGTGTCTTGGTGTCTTGGAAGGACGAATGTCAAAACGAAAGTGACAAATTTTAATGCTGACGAACGTCTTTGAGTTCTGAGTTCATTCTCCCGGCTGCTCGCATAGGAGCCTGTAGGATGCCTAACGGGAAACTTGCAGAACTGTTCCCAACCGTCTCGGGAAGATCAATTTCGAAAGCAATGAAGATCCTAGACTTGGATACAATTTTCAATATAGCTCTCGACTTACGCGTTTGGTGGGTCTGCTCATGCAGATTTTGCCGTGGGGCACCTTCCAAAATAGGCTGTTGACTTCCATAGTGAAAAATACAGTTTTTGACATCAAAATACCAAATCAGCCAAACTTTATGATGTTGACTCCGCAAGAATATCACATGGTACTTCGAATTTTCGCGGAGGTATGAGGAAGTATCGGAATCGTTCTATGCCGTCTTTGCGGAATACAAACCGTTCGACGGCAGATGTATCCAACAGTGAATGCTTAGCTGGTGAACAAGTGCCGTCAAGAGTTACAGGGGCTATGCGAGGCTGCTCCTCGATGCAGTGATCAGGAATGTTGTACGGTTTAGTGAACACCATCTATCGAAGCAATGCCAGGGTACTCCAAGGGTAGACTCAAAGGCTTCAGCGTGTCAGAATGAGAGTATCGACATCAGTTCCTTTTGAGGCCCTAGCCATTTCAAATACGTCAATATCGATGCTGTAATATGCCTGTGCCGGTAGTAAGAACCAACCTCGGTACTTGCGATAAACAAGGCTTGAGAAATGATAGAGGAAGTACCTTTGGGTATGCAGAATCGGAGTCGTGAATGATGACCCTTTGCTCGTTTGCATCGTAACCTACAAGCTGGAGGCAACACGTAAAAGATTAGAATTTCAGTCGGACATGTACGCATTTGGAGCACAATTGGCTTACCACCACAAAATGTCCAGTGAATCCGCTATAGGCGATGCCATTCAAAATTGACTCTACAACGGCAATATCTATCAGGGTTATTAGAATAAAACCCTGTTTCAAGTAGTTCAATAGTTGGGGCATCGATATGCGACTTTCATGAAGTTCTATATCAGATTCTCTCGCTTGCCCCAACAATTTGCGGGAATCGTCCACATTGGCAACATCAGCATGCTGTTGATAGAACGGAAGGTCCCTTACATGAGTTTCATCCAGGAGTAGTGAGGTAGAGTAGAATATAACACTTCCTACCAATGGCTTTCCCGTTGTGGCGTCGTGTTTGTTGGATATCTCCTGCGCTGCTATTGCGAGACGTATACTAGTGACAGCTCTCTCTCCACCGTCATCATACTTCTCGGGACTGTTCATCTCAAGCTCTTCCTCCACTTTAGGTAGCATTGTGCCCACAGTGTCTGACTGCGAGAAGTACGTCAATGCCATGGTCAGAGCAGCGTACCCACAATTCATCCGGGAGCTCTGCTGCATGTAAGGAACCGCCCATGGTCCGATGGAGTCTTGCGGTAATTCATTGTTCTCCCCTGCATCACTATCTACGCCGCCAGTGCCCAAAGTAGACGACATCCTTGTGTCTACTGATTGATTGATTAGCTAGCGGGCATACAAGCAACAGTGGCTGTGCGTAGTTCTTGTCTAAGAGAAGCTGTCTAGTTTGGCCGAGGTTCACAAATCAACTTCCAGGATGCTACAGTGTGCAGGGATTGTGTACCCAACGTGTGTAGCTTGAAAAGGCAAGGAAAGAAGTCAGTGCATTGCGTACTACGTTACTCTCGCTTTCATGCGATTGCTTGCTTCAGCGGCAGATTAGGTGCTATGTAAAAAACTTAGCTAAGTCAATGCGTTTTCACAGGAGGTGGCTGTACATCGGTCACCGATGATCGGTGTAGACACCGTGTAGTGGTACCGCGGTAGCAAGTCATCAGCCGGTAGGCCACAGATACAAGGTTGTATGAAATTCGTTACGCCAGTGACGTACGTCAAGCCAAGTTGAGCAAGAGGGGTTCTCGTCATTGACAGGACTGATAGCACCTTTGAACAGCTCCACGTTAACATCTATGCCGATCGGAATCAAAGGATAAACGGTTGTAAAAATTAGATACGGAAGTTGGCATCGCTTGGGCAGCTGAGGACTACAGGTATATTGGCTAAGGGGCTTCGACGATCTATCAACGACACTAAAACGGAATATGCCCTGCAACAAGAGCATGACTGGCTTCTCAATGGGACGGACGTAAATCATAGCATGCTTGCCATGCTTCACGTTATGAATGAACTGAAGATTGATTATTTGGGATTCTGCAAGCGCGACAACTCCCTCCGATGCACCGAAGGAGATCTTAACTCGTCGCTCTTCCCGGTGTACATCTCTGATAAAGGAGAAGACGCAGCAACGAGCAGCAACAACCCCCATTTGATACATGTCTCTCAATATCGAAGGTTTATCAAGGTTTTGAAAAATAGACAGAAGAGTGGTACTGAGATTGAGGTCCAAATTGGTCGGCGTAACAAGGGTTAAGTATATGGACCAACCCACTATCCTCCTACGATATTTCATCTCGATGGAAAAGGCAGTGATAAGGGCTTTGAAGCGAAACTGGCATCTATCGAAATGTAGCCTCAGTATGGTGAACTGACTCATCGTACCGCAGTGCAGTGCGAAGTTGGAATTATTTATTATGGCTTCTCTTTCATCATCTCAGTGAAAGAATATCAGGAGCAGAGACTCTCAATGTATTTTGGTGAGTACTTTGAGTCTTCGCGTAACCCTATAGATTGTGAATATTTCCCCACATGCTGGTAACATATGAACAGCTCTATCTGTATCATGTCTCCTTCCTGTCCGTAGATATCTTCGCACCAGGAATACCTTGTCCATTCTCCCCAAAGTTCATTTATTGCCACCAGCCTCTTCTAATAACTCATCTGGGCAAAGCCGATTCTCCACATGTCTGCGAGTCAAACAAACACGCACTGTCATTATCATGTCCTCCTACCACGGTAATACAACACTAGCAAGTTCCTTCGTTTGCTGCCAGTCTCCTTCCGTGTGGGAGGGCGCATGAAACCGTGCACTTACTCTACATGTCTCTCCAGTTGCGACAGACGTTGGTTCAGCTTTCCGAGCTTATATCGCGCACTGTTGTCTGTTATAAGGGGGAGACCAAACATTGCATGCACGCCTACTGACAGAGAGGAACCACGCAGAGGACGTACCGAATCGATTGAGGAAAGCAATTATCTCGTGAACTCCTAATTCTACTCTTTCATTGGACTCTCGCTGCTTCCAGGAGTGCGAGACGATATTGCCTGTTAATTGGCCATCACTGGTCCCAGCAGCGCTCGACATAGTCTTTCCTCTTTTTCAAAGGCGAAAACAGTCTGTGAAGGCTTCTTCTGCAATGGCACTTAAGGCGCGTTTAGCGACCGAGCTAGAAAATTCAGTCGCAGACAGAATTGAGGCTCAATTATGGAACGTGGAAAACCATAAAAAAATCTACGTATTGATCCACCTGCCACGAACCCAATGTTACAATACTATACCACTGCGATAGAATATCACATCATCATTCACATGTGATAATCATGCAATCATTCAGATCCTCGGCTTGCGCTTCAACGTAACTGAATCTAGCCGCCGAACAACAACCAACGAAAATGGTTGACAACGAGGAAATCAATATTAAAAGTTAACACATATACATTAGTTGTGCATTAGGCTTTATAATACATCTAACGAACAGGAGTAAATTACGATACCCATCGATGGAACCAATATGGCCACACGTCCATTCGACTAAGGGAACCACCTTCTCGAGGCCAGACAGCGTATGCCCCAGGTTTGGACGCATTCTTCATTAAATTCTGCGTAACTAGAGCGCCCGCAAAGAAACAACCTTCGGGGCGTATAGCATGCTCCCCGCCATCATTCTCGCTCCATGGCAATGCTTGTGCAAGTATCCGATGATATTCTGCTTCGTCGGCGTCCCTAGGGAGCTCGTAACCCGGATTTCGGTATGCGTACGCATATCGAGCTACATACGTCCAAATACTTTCTGATCTTTCATGCATGCGTTCTTGTCCAAGTCTAACACGCGGGCAGTCATACAGGAACGTCCCGAATCTTCCAGAATAGATGTGTTCCGCAAGCAACATCAGCAATTTTCCATTGAATTCAAACTGGCTAGGTCTTTGATTCACCAATTGCCAGACTGCATCCAGGAACTGTAAGAAGACGGGGCTACGCTGTTTGTCTCCATAGTTTTTTCTAGAATGTCCACATCCAGTACCTGAGCGACGACTGAATTGATGTCCGAAAATGCACCATTCCTTTTCGACGAGCTTGCAAAAGCCGGCCAATGTCCTGTAATACGGATCCAAGATTAACTGAACTAAGCCGGCTAATTCAGCCGTTCGATCCCAACCATCACTGCAATGGACGAACACACTAGTACCGTAAGAAATGTCCAAAGCAAGCCGATATCCCCCGTGAAGAAGAGTTGAAACGAGCTTCATCCATTCCATGCGCTCTATATCTATATTGTGAGCTACATCATAAGACAAAGCAGTCTCGACATCGGTATACGTATGTCCATCCTCCTTCCCTGCACACCCTAGATCTTCAAGCTGTTCCCCATTCAGTTTCTGAACTCTTGAGCGACGAGATCCATTCGCTGTTTCTGCTTCGGAGAGATTTGTTCCAAGTGCACTTTCATCCAGAGAAAAAGAGAGATGCTCTTGACGGTGCAGCCCATGCGAAGCAGCTGATACTATGGATGCTCTAAATTTCACGAGAGCATCTCTTACCACGTGGATATTGGGAATACCCAGGAAGTGAAGGCTACTCTCGGAATAGCGAGAGATGCTTTCTGAGCCACCTCCTTTGGTCTTGTTGCTAACTGCGTTGACTCGCGGACGAGCGTCGTACATCGCGATGCGAGCAGCTCCCCCACGCTGCCTCCGAAGATAAGCTTCATCTGTTCGGAAACGCTCATCTAGCCATTCTGAAGGAGGTTTGAGTTTTCCTAGGAGAGCTTCGTCTTCTGCAGAATGAGATCCGAACATTCCAGGCATTGGTTGGGCTGCACGTGCCAAGCAGACAGGACCGAATGCCCATACAACTGCTGGGAGGCGTTTCTTGGACCGATATTGTGCACACACTCGTAGAGTTGCATCAGATACACAGCGGGGAACTAATAGCTCATCCGGATAGGTTGCACTAAGTTCATAATTGTGGTTTACGTCCGTTAGTCGCCAAAATGAATCTCCTTGGTGCAAACGCTGTAATTCCTGTTCCCACGTATAAATGCCCCATCCATCAAAGGGAAGAATAGCAGATAAGGCCGGGCAATTTTCATTTCTTATGGTTTTTATTTTCTGTCTCTGGTACGGCAGAAGGTGCGAGTATGCGGTCTTCGCTAAGGTCAACACGGAAGGTAGATCATCGGAAAGACTGGGAAGACGGTAGTTGAGGGCAAACTCGGGATTATCTTTCCACACATGGGGTCCTACTTCTTTCATGAGAGTTCCAGCGATATTCGAGCCTCCGATTACAGCATGTGGTGCATTTTCCGTCGTATCAGTAACATGTTTACCCGAAATTCGGTAGTTCGAAGAGGAGTGCCGACTGCCTTCGGTTCGTGTTGCCTGGTCATAATGCTCAGTGTGAAAGAAATTGAAAATGACGTAGCGCAAATTATGGCACCAGATAGTCAAGCTCGACGTTCGGTTAGACTTGTTAAAGGATGGACTCATCTGCGATATGCTTCTTAGCGGAATAGACACCGCACCGACGAGCGCAACATCCTGAACGGACGCTGAGCCCAGAGCCTTTTCTATTTCTCGTGGGATAAACGGACAGAACCTGAGGCGATATGAGCTAGCAACCAACGTCCCGAGTTGACCTGACGTCTGTTCACATACTCGAGGAAATACCATCAAAACCGTCTCTCCGTAAAGAGGAGCACCTATAACGGGGGGAATCATGCCTTTCGTCGCCGTAGCGAAATCGAGTGGACAAGTGCCGGGATTGTTGGTGAGAGTACATCGCAAAGCTACATCATCGTCAAGATAACCACGAGAACGTAGCTCCTTTATTAAATTGCCACCATGCACGATGTCTAAGCAGTTTTCTTTCCCATGGCTCCGGTCCCACGAAGACGGTCGTTCACCGTCTACGATTGACGCTCGATAACCGCCGAGGCTAGAGCTACGATGAATAGGCGCTTCCGTTGATTCAGTATTAGGGAGACATTCCAAAGCGTCACTTGCATACCCAGCAAAGCGTTGCGAAAACTCCGATTGCATTTTTAGGGAAGAACGTAACGCCTTCACAAATACGCCCCTAATATCGCTCTGCAGAAAAGAAATATAAGTCGTAGATAGGCCGTGCATAGGTGCGGTTCAACTTACAGTCACGTTATATGCTCGACAGATGGTGTCCTGATGGAGTTGGATGAACCTATCAGCTGCCTGCCGATGACGGGCTTGAAGATCACTCAGTTTATTGGTCCCTGTTCCCAACTTTGAGCTCTTCGCCAGGTCTTCAATTTTCTTTGCGAGCGAATTCCGCTCATGCAAGGCCGTATAGCATTCTCGCTTCGTCTCCCGGACAGTAACCAGCTGTGGCCCTATCTGGTTATCCATCGGTGAAATGAAGAAGTCAGCAATGTTATGGGACAATTGATTGAACTGCGATACAGTCTGATGCATCGACGTCTTTAGTTCCTTAACATGCTTTCCTGAGAACGCAGACGCATCTTCTTCGCCGGCCATTTCCTGCGTAACTTCTAATAATTCTTGTGTGAACGTCCTCAGAGCACTTGCATAGATCGCAGAAGCTTTTTTGAAATTCTGAGAGACTTCATACAAGCGTTCGGCCTTGCTACGAGTGCGTTTCAACTCTGCATTGACCGTAAGATACTGTGGGCAGAGGTAATCTCCCACTACATCTCAGTTATCTACGTACTGTTGTTTGCATTATGAAATTCGGTAGAGCAGTCTCGATCGCTAGTCCGTGTAAACTTGTGTCGTAGTCTTTCCTTCAATGTGAAATTGCCTCCGTGCTTCACTTTTCTCCAGTGGGACAGAGGGACTGTCGAATTTGAACCTTGGGTGTCTTTATCAGTGAGCCAATCCGGATAGCCCTGTTCCGGCGACTTTGCACACCACTCCTGGTCGTGCGCTATACTGGGAGAGTTGGCGTTGTAGGAGAGACTAGACGAATTATCGCTTTGTCCACCCAAAGCGTCACAATCCTGTGAGGGAGAGACGACCGGTGTTGGTGACAGACTGTACGTGTGCTGTTGTTCATCAGACCCCGGCTCTTCCATTTTTCGTGGGGTTTCGTCTGAGCATTGAGAGGGCGTAGATGGTGTGTCTTCACCACCATCCCCGCCCAATGATTGGGCAAGTGGACTCTTCCGCTGGGAAAGAGGAGCAGGAGGATTTGGCGGAGGATGCGGCGGGGGTACAGGGGCCTCTTTATTCGTCTCCCTTTGTCCACTCCCTCCGTTCCCATAATCGCTACTGACTGCTGTCTGAAGAAGTGGAGGGGACGCCTGTTTCCCGCTGCAAGAGCTTTGTGTTGAGGAAACCGAGCTCATTGTCTCAAAACCCGAGCTACTTCAAACCTCTAGTTGGTCTGATTCGTAAATACCACTACAGTTTTCCTAGCAATTGGAAATATAAATATTTCCTTCCCTAATGATACCATTCATGAATTATGGGAATGCTCATCCCTAGAATGACCTTATGTTATAGATGAAAGCCAGAGAAAGAAATGGGAATCCAACTCGCACATTTGATTGCTGCCTTATCCGGGTTATCATATGATTGCATTGAAAACATTCAGTCTATTATGTACACTTTTGGGTAGTTGATGACTACGCAGTAGAGAATGACTGGTTTTCATTCACTAGGATAAAACTTCCGGGCGACTAGAGAATGGCGGCAAGTACGCTTCTATTAAGGCCATTGGCACGTCGATGGCTGTCCAGCGCTCTAGGCACTGCTTGTATGTGCATGCTTTGTGCTATTTGCTTTTGATGTTTGGTCTCCAATATTGAGTGAGTTGAATGGGTTTGCAGCTAGGGCGCAAAACTCTATGCACAGTTCGGCTTGTGTACAACAAATATCAGTGGATCTCCCAGAGATGGAAGGAGCTCCAAAAGCTCGGGATGAAGAGTACGTTTTGACCCTCATACTAGAGAATCAATCTTCATATTAAGTGCTATGATTTTGTGCATCTAAAATGGACCCAGAGTCAAAGTGACTTTCGTCAATTATAAAGGTGAACGGGACACGTTAACAGGCCGGAAGGGTTGGACGATTTCGCAGATTGCTGCCGAGAATAACTACGAATATCTCCACGGTAGGCGCGATTGAATTGCTAACTTTTTCTTCTTTTCCTTCATCATGGAGCATTTCGTTATTTGTTGTACAGTCGCGTGTAGAGGACCTAGCATGCCATTCCGTTATCATAAAGAAGGGGACTGGTTCGAGCCGACTTACGGTGAAGGGCCCTACTGCGCTGGATGTCACGTTATAATACCGAAAGCTGCTGAAGCCTACTGCCCTCCTATGCAGGATGTTGAAGCTGGTAGACTTGAAGAATACCCGTTTAAAGAAGATATGACGGAAACCTCGCGGCTGGGTTGCTGTGTTCCTGTGACCAAAGAGATGGACGGTATGCTAGTATATGTCCCTGATAACGAGGATCTAGATATACCATAAGGATAGAATTGTTCCCCATTGGCCAATGGGGGGAAATATAAATTGGAATGTGAAAGCACATTAACTCGTTTGGATACCTAGTACCCCTTAGATTTGCGAGCAAACGTACTTGTCCATTCGCCGAATATAGTTATTGAAAAGAATAAAAAATATGGACAGTCTCGCGGTAAACTTGCGCCTTCCATGTGCGGCGTCACCCAATTTATGCGATACCAATTAGGGTGCAGTCTATGGAAGGCTATTTGTCTGCGTTGAGCTCAGAAAACGGGTGGGCAACGGATTACTATGATAAGGAAGCCTGCTTCTACGGTTTTGAGCAAAATATTCTGCGTTACTATCTCATTCCGTAAGAATTAATTTACTCCTTTCGTAAACAACACGCACCAAGCGTCCAAATTGAAGTTAGTGTCATTAGGACCCGGTGCTGTTGCACTGCTGTATCAGGGATAATTTGCGTAATGCAGTGGGTATCCTTACCTCATTACACTGCCCATTTTACAAGATATTGTTCGTTTAAATAGTGGCCCCTAACGTTGACATAAAATCAATTTGCAATGCCCCATCAACTGGAATGAGTGTACAAGAGCTGGCTGGTACCGTGGTGTTATCAATTTGTCGCCGAAAACTCAGTTCGTTGCTTTTAATCTACTGTTGCCATGGATTACGTCGTCAAGAATAAGAAGTATTTGATGTGTCCCGTTGCCCTGCTCTTCTTTGCTGCCGGGTTCCTGACACAGCTTGAGCTTAACCGATGGGACGTCAATACCAAGCGAGTGATTACAGGACTTGTAGGATCGAGCCGGAGTCTGGAGATGCAGAGAGCTACCCAACCGTTATCTAGTTTTCATAACCTCGATACTAGATCCTCTGAGAAACCTCTGATGTCCAGAATGGCGGAAGCGAATCAAACTCTTCTGGAGGTAGCATGCCGAGACTTAAGACACATTGCTACGGAGATTGATGTCGGCTATTCTTCCAATCACCCTCTCATAATAATTGCTGGCGAAGGCACAACTGGAACTAAAGCTCTGGCGAAGGCTCTAACTCACTTCGATTTAGTCGTGGGACACAATCTGAGGACGTTTTGTCCTCATAGGTGTAGTCAACATGTGGAGGCAAAATGGTTAAAAGTGGTTGGGCAGATGTCAACAAACACTTTGGCTACGGCGAAAAACGTTGACTTTAGACTATTTGAAGAGTTTGATGCAATTAGTGATCAGCCCGTTGGTGCGTTCTTGCCTGCACTACTCAAGGCCTTCCCCAAAGCCAAAATACTATTGAATACACGAGAACTTCGTGAATGGTCCCGAAGGAGAATTGCATCCCATCCATTGGGGGCGGTCCCATTGTTGACGGCACTTGTCCCTTATGCCGACATTAGTGATCATATGAATAATGGGATATATGGAAAGAAGAACAATAGGGTCAAAGGCTCCAATGCATTTAAATTACACAAGGTAGGACCGATAGCATCGTCATTTTTGCTGGGGATTCAAAACATGCTTTCAGCATGTCTGGCTCGCGACAGACCACTGCTGTTTCTTAACCTATGGGCTTACCGATGTAATTCCACTAGGTTATGGAGTGATCTCACTCCATTCATTGGACAGAACAGGAAACCACAAGGAAGGTTTCCTGGCTGTGACGGTTATAAAATTACATAAACGGCAGACCAATGCCCATCTCACAGATTCTCACTGGATCAGCAAGCTGTGAAGCTTTTCCAGTAGCTCAGCAGCACAGTTAGCGTCCACCGCGTAAGATTGTGAGCGCATACCTGGACTGAATGGAACGTCAACAGGGGGGGCGTGGAACAGTAAATGGAATACCATACAGCATTGTCCAATTGTGAAATCAATTTTCGTTTTAGCTGCTTCCGCGATGAGTATAATACATTGTGGTGTGCAAATCGTGCTCTCCTGCTCAATGCGGGTAGTATCGGGAATGGACCATTACATGTGGAAATTCCACGTTTCATGTTTGACCCACAGAAAACTTACTTGTGTATGAGCTCAACTGCTGACATAAACATGTGTTTGCCTCTTGGGAAGCATTAATGGGGGAGAGGCGACTTCCATTGCTACTTCATGGAGTAACCACCTGATAGTGTACCGGTACAACTTGTACTGTAGCCTTAGTCTGTAGGTTCCCCTTCCATTGACTAACGTCACAAACATACGTAGCTGATACAGTTTATTTACTCTGTCCAACATGCACTGCTAACACTATTCTTTTGCATTTGGTTCACTGCCTTTTAAACCTGCAATCTGAAGGGAACATAGGTATGACAATGCAAGCACTACCGGTATGTAGTACTACGTGAGCTGTCCCATATTTGTCGTTGCAACCCGCTGCTGCACTGCAGTCTGCTGTAAAGAGTGGGTGTTATGCCCCTAACTGTGCAATTTTCCTGTTATTTATGATGCTACAAGGGGTATCACAGCCAAAACCTGCTAAATAAACTTGTCCAGCCAGGTTCGGAGGTTGGGCAGTAAGGAAACGGAATATCCTGCTGTATTCGGAAACTCGGTAACTGCCGACGTTTAGAGGAGTCACCTCCAACTAATAGGCACCGTATACCGACTGAATGAAGACGATCCTATCCATTGAGTGAATTCTTCCAGCTCCAAACATACAGCTACCTTAAATGGGCTATTTCTGTGCCCCACCGGCCACACCTTAAACTTCACAAAGCACTTATGGCCTCAACGACTGAATAACGAAGTTTCCTTCCGTTTTGATTATACCTATCATTCATTACATTTTATTCATGCCTTCGCATTGTACGCATAATGTAATGGTTTCTCCTTCTAATGGACGGTATCTGGGCTAGACTGTTGGAGGAACCTCTTCAGTATGTGTACACCCACCTTCAAAGCACTGATTATATCGGCCTTGGTAGTAATTGATATCGTGGTATTTTTTCATTGGGTCGAAACCAAACCAGTATATCCTACTGTAAAGCCGTTAATTTTGCCAAATGGAGCATACCTCCACCTAGGCGGGAACGCATCTCAAAGTCTGAGCAACAACTTACGGTCGAATTTGCTTGCGCATGGGAAGCAGGTACAAACAGAGAATACAAACCTTGGGGCCCCATCGCAAGAAGGAGCTGTCGGCCACGCTCAACAGAAGAGTGTTGAAGCAGAAAGGCTCGACTTACGACTCTCGAATGGACACGACAACAACCGTCAGGCAATTCAAGCCACCGCAACTACACATCAGCATAGCAATGCCCGACATGAAGCCGCTAACCCAGTCGAAAAGAATGCTGAAGACATCCGTTTTGACACTGCTGATCAATCAAAAGACGACGACGACGATCGTCTCGTATCACGATTGTTGAGAAGAAGTCAACACAACGCGGAAAGTGTGTCACAACTCCTTCGAGGCGGCCCCAGTGACCCAAACAACAGAAGCACGAGCCGCATACCAACCGAACAAAAGTTAAATAATGTGAAAAATATGGACGAAGCTAATTCTGGTAGTGGGGTTGAGCTCGTCCGAGGGGTGGTGGGAAAACAAAACAACATCACGCTGAGACGTGCTGGTATAGCAAATGGAAATCAGACAACCGTACAACCTGTCACTATGGCAGTTATCATAAGTGGGCTAGTACATCGGTTAATCAAAGAGACGATTGACTCCTTGGCTATCAACGTTCTCCGTCCTCAGACGAGAGCTGGGATCCTTGTGGACGTATTTGCAGTGCTACAGAAACAAAACCAGAAGCACGTACTGAAGGGGTGGGATAAGCAGATGGGACTGAAGCCAGGTTCTCAATTCGATGTCGACAATATAAGCAGGAGATCCTACTTGAAGAGAAGGGTAGAGTTGGCAGGCGCTAGACTAGCTTATTATGGAGTGGAAGATGCTCCCACTGTACATGAACTTCAAGAGAAGTACCAGTTCCACCTAGAAAGGTTGCCCACCCACCACGGTAACCAAAATCCGCGACAGAAACGCACCAGAAACCTTATGATGTATCACAACTTAATGCGTGGTTTCGATACAGTGAAAAAACGCGGAAACTATTCCATGTATGTCAGAACAAGGACGGATAACGTATTTTTCGAAGAACACCCAGCCTACTTACACTTCACGGGATCAGTTGTAACGCTGGATTGTAACATACAAGGTGGTATAAATGATAAATACGTAATATTTCGAACGGATGCAGCAGCTTTGATCTTTTACCACATCCTGCTAGATCCAAAATATGTCAATGATGGTACAATTAAAAATTCCGAAAGCGCCTGGAATCAGCGGCTCCATGAAGCGCACATACCCATCGAAAAGACTCGCTTGATGTTTGGTCATGCTAGTAGGAAAAAATCGGGATCATTGTGCTTTAGAACCTTAACGAAATGCGTTCCGGTAAGAATGGAGAACTATATCCGAGAGCAGAATTTAGCATGTCCCACGATAACTAACTAAAGACGCACATAAGTAAGTAGTAACCAGTGACTGGATTATATTCAGGCACTGTCGAATAAAAACCTCAATGGCTCTCATCCGTCGCCCGTGATAGACTCCATGCCTATCTTATAGCAAAACTGGAGTAGATGACCCCCAAAAATATTCCAATGCTTACGCGTGGGGAATTCCTGCTTCGAAACTGTCCGGTTCCCCTGCAATGTGTTCCCCATGAACTAGCGTAGATCATGGTTAAGAGTCTGATTGTGCTTCGTGAGCCATGTAGGGGTGCCCTAGGGAGATCTTTCGCGGCGTGAAGATACCACAACTAGCTCTTCTTCGCCGGTAGGCCACAATAGTACACACTACACGTGCTACTTCAAAATTGCAACAGTCATTGTCCCACAGATTTCGTGAATGCTTACAAGTCCGGCAGGAGCCAAAATAATACACATTTACGAACAGTGATTCATTACTACTAAATCCAGTAGACCCGTGCGCGGACATGATGGACACCCCTCCGTAACTACTGACGGACCGTAAGTAGTGGTATGTTGACAAAATAGGATGGAATTCCTTCTTCCATTGAACATGTTCGTACGCTTCGTTTGCCTCACCAAAACGAGATACAAGGTCTGAAGCTAGTGGAATCTGTAGAGAGATGACTTGTGTTTCTCTCTGTCTAGTCAACAGCTTTGAGCAGGGACGTGTCAAAATGGGGTTGGCACACCTCCAGGGAGTATAATCCATTAGGAGAAAAAGAGACCGGCGAAGAAATCAATAGCAGCTTCCTGGATGAAGGGCAACGCAATCTCACGGCGTACAGACGTAAACCGACTCCGAGGATGGACGGCAACGCTGAACACACCGGGTGGAATCACCGTGACAAGGCTGAAGACAAACCACGGGGCACCCTTTCCAGTCGAGGAGTGGAGGAGGAATTCTATACTCCTATCTTGCTAAGAAAACCATCCAATGCCGAAGAAATATACTTCGCGAAGGATGCTTTATAAAGTACCGTTCGGCTGTGGTTATGCCGTTTTGCGATGCCGTCTAAAGCAGCATACCATTGTATTGTATGCGAGTCATCAAAAAGAACAACGAGACTCGAACTAGATTTCTCCGCGCCAAGCCAAGTACGTCTTCCTTTGACTGCGTTCCGCCAACAACTAGGCTATTCTACCTGTGTAGTGTCCGGGAGTATCACAGGGCTCCCTTCAGTGATGGCATCGTATTGTTAGGCGCAAGTGTTTCTGCATCTCAGCTTTCTGGGTAATTTTGTTCCATTCCGCTAAACTTGAGTAGCCCCGGATGCTGAAAGAACGATTAACTTCTTGCCGGTTGCGATAGTTTCCTGCATCTGAAACATTATGGATACTGCTCGTACGCTGATCAGCGTTACCACGAGACCAGCGAATATGGTTATCCGTGTGCTCTTCCCAAAAATTCGACTGCGACGCACTGGTATTTCCACAACGTTAATGAAGACATTCCAAACGTCAACAGGATTGCTACAATTCTGCCTTCTAATTCAGAAAGGTTCGGAAGTGGCATTGGAGCAAAGCTCAATAAAAACCAGTACCAAAGATATATCGAATAAGAATGATGAACGATCCACTGGAAGGTCCGAAACTAGTTTTGGCTAAACCAGAAGAAACTGTGGCGGAAACTATCGCCACACTTCCTGGTACCGGCGACAATGCCCCCAATCCAGGGAACGATGTTTCTGTAGAGTACGTAAAGCAGCATAAGGCTATACTAATCAGCCCTATCCATGGATAGGTCTCCTTAACACAGTTTGGTAGTTGCTGACGTTTTTGCAAGGGCCAACACCCAGTAGCGCTCCGGCAGCTAATTCCCAAGCCAGAGCCGGCCATTAATAGAATGAGAATATGTTCTCATTACGAATCCAGTACTGGCATATTGTTACTAAAGCAGCAGAAATAAGAACCAAGAGAATTGTGTAGCAAGTCTGAAGTTTGGAATGAAAAGGACCAGCTTTAGTAGTAGAGGGCACAGAGCATATTACTGCGCTTCCATCGCCAGTGACCAGTGGTGAAGCAGGGGAGGCAAAGCATCATCAATGTGGAAGTAGTCTCCTAGTATTTCTGCAAAGCGAAAGTTCGTTTGGTATGTCGCGACACTCATTCCATCCTCTAAAAGCGCAGGATTGGATATTGACGGAATATGGTACCAACTTGCCAGAAAATTTCCGTCAGCAAAACGAGCGCTGAACCCGGGAGTAATCGCTTAATTCGCCCAGCAAAGAATTCGAGAATACTGATTGTCCCATATGTATCCACCTCCTTCATAAGAAGGGCAGTCACTAAAATATCCACTGAGGACAAAGCATATATCAACCCCTATAAAGCCTCCAGAAAACCAGAACCACCATTACGACCACAATTGCTCTCAGACGTTCAATGTCCTTCCGGAATTCCCATTTCGGGGCCTGCTACGCTTGCCATCATCGTTCAGAGCAGAACCATCCAATGAACAGTGCTTGAGCGATGACTTCGTTTCTTCCATCGCGGAGGTATCATCTTCGGGGATTCCATGTCATTACTGCTGTTTGCTGAAGTTCGATCCCAAAGCTCCCGTACTAGTACTTTAACAAACACATTCGTTAGACAACCTCAAATCTAGCAACAAAAACAGTCCCTGTATGTACAGTGTATGGACCACAGTATGGTAGAACTTTGCTTTCTTACGTCCCAAGTTGAAGTTGCCGCTTACCATGGACTGTAGCAACAACCATAGCACAATGGAAGGGTCATCGAGAAAGAGCCTTACTTAAGAGGTGGAAAAAATGTCTGTGCTATTCAGCGAAGGATTACAGTAGGCGGTGAGGCAAAACCGACTTCGAGTTATTTCGCTGACCACTGACTGACTTTGCTTCACTTCTGTCACCACTCAGTGGAAGCCTGGAAGTCTGCACTGTGTGGGTTATCAGATCGGTATAAATAACGTTGATATTAGTTTGGGGGAAGATTCCGGTGCATAAACTTTTAAAGCGCCGTCGGTCCGTCGGATTGCTGTACGGAGCGGAAGAACTTCACAAACTCTCGAAGTTCGGTACTGTTGCTACTTTGCTTTGATAAATCGTATGCTACGATTCGTATCCGTGATATCCTGTTTCCAGAAATCAGTAAGAATCGGCCATCATTTCCGCTGGATGCAGTCACTCTTCCTCTTGTCTGGTAAAAAAAATATGAAGCGATATGCGTATCAGCAGTCTGGAATCGCTCAGCGGGCGTTGGGACTCTCCCAGCCTTTTTACCCCAAATTTATGACATGTAGAGCCTTATTAGGACGCATTGACATGCAGAAAAAGAACACTGCATTTATGTCGACAGCAATCGGGGGACCGAAGGGGACGAAGTTTGACAGGGATAAAAGCATCCAGAAATTGCAGGAATCGCTGCGACAGCTTCGGGGCACCCAGCAAGTGACAGTACAAGACTTAGAGAAGATGCATCGATTATGTGACGCAATTATAGAGGGCTTATTTGTCCGGCAACCGAATGATCGGCATTCTGGGCTAATTCTAGCTTTGGGAACCATAGAAGAAGCTATCCGGGACACTCAACCGGGTGGGGGTCTTACTGCACACGTTCGGTACCAATGGAACAAGTTGCGGCGACAACTTCTCGGAAGGGTAGTGGAAGCGTTTACTTGCGGCAAAGAGGGTAGGCTATGGTTCCAAAAAACGGATCGTAAAGCTACGCAGGGGAAGAAAGCAGTTACCTCTCTGATTCGATGTCTTGTGTGTCCCTCACCTACATGCGTCGAGGAGGCAACGACGGGAGATGTTATCCTCCCTTCTGATATTGCTGCAATGCTACCTGACATTTTTTCTTCTAGTGGCCTTGCGGATAAAAAATTTGGTCGAGACTATATGCAAACAGTGCTAACTATTATTGCTGCGTTCCAAGAAGCACTCCTCACCAACTACGCTAGCTACATGACCAACCAGTACCCCGCGATGAGCAGACATGAACATTGCATATCTGTGTTTGATTTGTGGGATGATAAGCTCTTGTCATGGTGTTTGCGTGCTTTGAGTTCTTACGGAATGTTCGCCACTGCTTTTCTGTTGCTCCAGCATTGTATCCACGACCTACCAGCTTGTTTAGTCTGCTCTTTTGGACCCAAAACGAATGGCTCAGGCTTCTTGATGAAAGTTTTTGCTTCATCGTGTACTTTAGATGCAGGGAAGTTGATGCGCTCTACAGACGAAGAGACGAAGGAAAGAGCAAGTCTCTTAAGTTCTCAAAAGAACCTCTTACACGACCAGATACGCACCACACTCAGGACAAAGGATAGCGAGGCTCCCTTATTTGCCGGTGCAACTCGTTCACTGTTGCAACTATGGGAACAGGGCCAAGTTGCGGAGTTTTGCAATCAATCTGTTAAACTTCCTCAGGCAATAAGTACCCTCTTACTGGAACAATTTGCCAAGCCACAGAAAGTGCCCTTCGCATGGCAATTATATTGTAACTCAAGTCCTGCAGCGGTACTCCAAGGTCTGAAGTGGTACGCGACCAAATCCAAAGACCAGAATGGGATGATGGCTGTTGAGGAAGATTCTCCTCTAACAACGAGGAGCACTGTTCCAGATGGTGGTTTCCAGCATCACATTTTTGTGGCAAGTACAACCGTACAATATCTTCTGAAGGAAAAAAAGCTACAGGAAGCAATGTGGATATACCGTCAGCAAAGGGGAAACCTTCTTCCTGGTGTGGAGCAAACTTTGGTGAAGGAACTTTCCATAAGCGGCACATTGGATGATGTATTTCGTGTGCTTGGTGACTATATCCGCTCTAGTACACCCTTGCCATCTCGGCTCGTTCGCAGAATCATTATTGCATCGAACGAGACTATTAGCACTGGTGATGGCCGCTTCGGTATAGCCCCTGAAGAACAGTCAGCAATGCAGCTTCTGAGCTACAGTGAGGGAGAGCGATACCCTTGGTTGTGCGAAAACAACTTAAGAAGCACGAAAAAATGGATGTCTCAGACTATTAACTCATTACATGACCCAGGGAGGAGACCAGTGAATGAGCAAGCTAACGACATCAGCGTAACCGCTCGGGAAGTCCCAAGCGACAGCTTAAAGGTTTCCCGCGTAGGGCACCTAGAGGCCACCCGTCTCATGTTGTCTAACCTGGACAAGTCCGCATTAGCAAACGAGCCACTAGGCGGTCTTGGTGTTTCACAGTGTCTGATTCAATTCGCTACACAACTGGGACATGCCACTGGCGACTGGTCGGAATCTCATAGGTTGCTTAGAAATCTCGCTTTCAATGGGACCGAAGCGCCGGTACTGAAAGCAGCATATATTTGCTTCCTTCGGAGCCTCTGTAGCGAAAAGGATGGATACCGTGGATTATTCCTTCAGATGCTCAGCGAAAAGGTGCTTTTGGATGCACCTAGCACTCTGGCTTCATTCAGAAAAACATTGAAGCAAACGTACGAGGAACTGGGAGACTATAGTTGTGCTGATGTAGAACGCGAATTTTTTGACGCACTGGAAAAGCATATATATCTGCGATGATGAAGCCACGGCAGTGGTCGTGTGCACCCATAGGCCCCTGCTTGGAGGTACTCCCGTACGTCATTTGAGCGTTCCGACACCCAAGGCTACAGGCGTTAACAGAAAATTGCGCGACCGACTAGTGATAAAGATGTGTGTCAACTGCTGTAGCTATAGATGTGATGATTTAAGTCGTGCTTTTGGATCTTGCGCGTGGGATCTATTATTGCTGCAGGGCCAGCAAAGTGACGGCATAAGACGGACTGTTGCACTGGAGAAACTACGGTAAATTTCTTTCTATGCATCGTTCTCTTCTAGAAGTAGAAAGCGCGGTCTGCAAATTGGCAGAGCGGTTAGCGAAGATATCTGCGAAGAAGGCCACCGCGAATTCACTAACTGCAGCCGAGGAATATTTCTGCACGAAGTTGGAAAAACACGAATCATGAATCGCCTCGAACGATCCGATGCTACGCTGCATCTTGCAGCGCATGCTTTGATCAACGCAAGCGGTTCTGGTCGATTTGTCCATCCATTTGGCTTTAGTGGAGTGATATGGGAGGAATAGTTGGAACCACTCATCGTTCCCTAACTTCTCTTGAAGAGCTTGACGAATTGCTGTCCTGGACGGGAAGTTCCTGGTGATTTCCAAAGCACTATCTGATACACTGCAGTATAGATGGGATTTGTTGATACCTGTGCCTTGCAGGTAATAGGGGTCGGAAAGGGTGGGGTAGTTGCGGGCTGAACATGTCTCTAGATCAAATCCAGAAACGGCATCATCGAAATCGTAGAAGACCTGTCGTTTGCTCGCGGAGTTGAAGAAAACATGTCTGTTGCAGTACCTGCTCGCCTGACCGGTTATCATATCCAAAATCCACTGTTTAGCAGTATCCTCTTTATGCTCGGCGAAAATAGAACAGTCATTATCCTGATGCTCCTCTAGGTCAGCATCATAGTCCAAGAAAACACCAGCAAGAAAGTCTATTCCACCAACAGTCCATACACACTGTGAAAAGAGCTTGTCTAAAGTTTGTACCAAATTTTCATCCTTTCTTTCTTCAAGCATTTCGAGTGGAATGATCTGCCCGTGTCCAAAGGGGTCCTCCCTTCCCAGGAGTATCTCATCCAGGGCGGTTGCAAGTATAGATCTATAAGATTTGGCCAACCATCTCCCGTGGTCAAGAGGGCAAGAAAGTTTAAAGACGTACGCAGGATTCTGGTCATTCCCTACAACTAGTTTCGGAGACTGACCGGAGAGATGCAAGTTATGCACCCTCCATTCGTAACCGTCGGCTAGTTTCTTCTTGAGCAACGAATGAAGTTCCGACACTGGAGTAGCTGTTTTTGGCACGTCGGTGTTGGAAACCGAATCCCGAGGAATACTGAAAGAGGATTGACTCGTAGAAGGGCGAAGCATAAATGAACTTGACTTCCTACGACTGTTGAACGATCCTGGTCGGTTAGTACTCCGAAAAAGGGTAGGCCCATGCCTCCATACGCCTCCAGAAGCAGCCCGCTGTTTCGGTGGACCGCGCCCGCTTCCTAAAAACTTCTGCCTTTGCCGTGTACCAATGCCGCTCGTCAGCGGCCGCCATTGTTGCCCCGAAGAAGTTCTCTTGTCGGGTAACCAAGGCTTTTTTGCTAAATTTCCTCCGACCGTGGGCTTCTGGTTATCTTGACGAGCACTACTACCAAGTTGCTTTTTCCCAGAAGCTTTAGGAACAGAGTCTTTCCAGCCGTTTGGAGAGTATCGTTGGGCAATTAAGTTTGACACTGGAAGGACGGAATCTTCTTCCGGTGATTGTTTAACATTGGTGTTACTAATATCTCGATTCTCTGGCTTATTGACTCCTCGGTTTGTCATTACGTTTGAGACAGGAAGAGCATCAGGGCTATTGGCATTTGGGGACCGGTTTACAGAGCTGTAGCCAATGTCTGGACTATTCTGATCCTCCGGTTTATCGGGCTTTGATAGGACATTGCTGTGCTGACCGCTTACCAATTGTGAGACGGGACGAGCGTCGTCGTCGTCTTTCGATTTGTCTACAGTACCGAAATGGATGTCTCTAGCATTCGGGTCGACCGAGTTATCGGTTTCACGCCGGACATTGCTATACTGATGTGTACCCTGTTTGTGTGTGGTAGTCCCAGTGGTGTCGGGTAAATATCCGTCTTGAATTTCCTGGCGGGTTTCGCGGTTTCCATTCGAGTGTCGTAAGTCGACCACTTCTCCTTCGGCATTCTTCCGTTGAATGTAACTGACAGCTCCTTCTTGCGATGAGGCCCCATGGTTTGTATTCTCTGTTTGTACATGCTTCCCATGCGCAAGCAAATTCGATTGTAAGTTGCTGCTCTGGCTTTGAGATGCGCTCCAACCTTGACGGAGATATGCTCCATTTGGCAGCTTTGTGGTAGGATACACTCCGTTGGTTTTAACCCAATGAAAAAAAATCACGATGTCAAATACGACTAAGGCCAATATAATCAGTGCTTTGAAGGTGGGTGTACACATGTTGAGGAGACCCCAAAATCTAGGCCAACAATACATCAAGGTTCCCGCTCAAACTTAAAAGACCGCCCATTAGAGGGAGAAGCCATCCCATAAGACGTATCAATGCGACGGCATGAATAAATTGAATGCATGATAGCTATAATCAAAACAGAGGAGAATTTAGCTATTCAATCGTTGAGGCCATCCTGTAGATGCTTTGTGAAGTGGAGGGTGTGGCCAGTGGCACTGACTCACTGATTGAACGGTTCACTGTGAACCCAAGAAACACGAACTGCTTGGGCAGTGCTGACAAAGTACCGGCTGTCTTGGGATGTGCTATTGTCTGCTAAACATGCTAACCCGTATACCGACTAAAACGGAGATACTCCTGCAGGTGACTCGAAGGAATCCCAAAGGATGAATATTCCTGCTACCCGGACTCCGGCTCAAAAGCCAAAGAGTTAAGAGGATGCGGTCAACTTCCTGGCCGCTGGGCTATCTGTCACATGTGTGTGTGTGTGTGTGTGTGTGTGTCTTCGATTGCGCCTAAGCTGTCTGGTGCAGAGGAGTGATTGTAGCATGTGTTGCAAGTGGTTGCGCTTAGTAATGCCCAATACATTGTACGAGTAGAGCGCTACTAGAGCGGCACTTGCTATAGTTGAAGTTGAATCACACACCAGCCTGTTTAACCCGGACTCCGTTACCCAAAAATTTCGTACCAGGTTGGACAACTTTATTTAGCAGTTTCTAGCTATTTTACAGGAATATTGCGCAGCTAGGGGCATAGCATGCACTTAATGCTTTACCAGTGGCCTTCATTGAGGGTATTATTCAGGAATTGTGATGTATCAACCTAAAATACCAATACCAGATGCCTCGCGGACACAACCTAGTCCTACATGGCACATACTCGCTACTTTCTCGTTCATAATGGCAGTATTGAATGGAGCTTATTGCGTCCCGACTAGCGCTCTTTTACGTTATGAGGCGAGAATCTCCAACGAAACAGGAAAGCATGGGCTGTTGGCACCGCATCAACTCCAGCAAAACACGGGAGCGCCATTACGCTGGGCCCTCGCAGGCGTGTCCGGCAATTACAAGGATATTCATCAAGACATAAAAGATACGCTTGAGTTACACTACGGCATGGTGGAGGACCGCAAAAACTTTAACATTCTCTTCGATATTTCCAAGGATACCAGTCAGCTTATGAAACTTGCCGGGTGGAAAGGAGTGAAACACATATTTTCCAAGCTATCCCCTAACACGCGCGTACTAAGCATCCCTAACTTGCGATTCGAAACCGCCAGTAGAGGCAGATTGTGCCAAGTGTCAAACCAAGGTTTCCAAGCAACCGGGTTAAGGATATCCCCACCATGCTTCGTCGGACCCATTCGGGATCTCCAGAACACAATGCGGCAATTTCCGGAAGTTAGCAGCTGGCTCTTCAAGGAGGACGGGTTTTCAGGAGGAGAGGGGCAAACGCTCTTCCGGTCGGATACCTTAAAATACAAAGTAATGCGTAAGGGTGTGCTACAAGCTCTAGTTGAACCGGTGCCTTTGTACGGTAGAAAGGCTGATATACGCCTCTACGCTGTTATTGGCTCATTTGACCCTCCTCGCATATACATCTCTCGACATGGATATGTTCGTATAGGGTCGGCAGACGTTTCTGAACCCACCAATTTCCACTACATCTTCGGTGAAGGCAGAAACGCCTACCAACAGGTTCTTGCCTCGGAACAACGGCTATCCTCGATAACAACGCTTGGGCACTACTGGGCCGTTTTGCGCTCACGTGGGCTCAATGTGCATCGTGTGTGGAGAAGAATCAAAAGAAAAGTTGCACTGCAGTTCCTAATTTCCGGACAAAATCGCTTTGGCTGCAAAACAAACCAAATTCCATACCGCTGTGGGACGGCAACAGCGTCGGTCACTATCGACGTCATAATTGACAAGAAGGGGGAGCCTTTCGTCATGGAGACTATGACTGGCCCAGCAAACTTCAAGCCACCAGGAGCTTATAAGTGGTTGTATAATGGTATTGAAGCACGTAAAGCGCTATGGGGAGGATATGCTCTGCAAATGTCACCGCTAACTGAAACTCGTATCCGTGTCGAGGCTTTGGAGTGGCTACAGAGAGCCAACATTATGGATGCACTCCAACAGCTCCGCAATTATTCAATTGAGGATAGTATAAGGCTGTTGGCTGACATGGCAGTAGAGGCTCAATTTTCGTGTCATGTGAACTACGATAACATTTTGCCGGCGTTCGGCGACAGACGGGAGTTTTCATCGTATATCGGGCCAGATGAAAGGCTGTTGTATGATATTTATCGAGAATACTTGAGTTCCGTGCGGTATCCTCAACGATCTTGCGTTCAGTTGAAGTTCTGAATACCTACTTTGATACTGGCCCATACTGTTCAGGATTTAGTTCACTCAATATGTTTCGGTACGTGCAAAGGTCAAGCGAGCACTAGCATTGTATTGGCGCATGAGGTCGTCTGATGTTATCGTGCCAATGTATAGCTTGAAGAAGCGGGCGATAGTTCAAAGGGATGCTGAGTCTTCTGGTGTGAATGCTCAGACAGTATCACAACGACGACGAATATGTGACTGATGGGCCACCAGCAGTTGGATGTGAGCCGCTACTTGGGTAACAGCTGGCGCCCCTGTCTGGCAGCGACGGGCCCGCTGTTCGGAGAGAGGCAGCGCAAACGATGAAAAACTATACGAGTGGATGGAAGGATTCAATGACGTGTTAACATGTTGGCACGAATAAAGTTTGGGTAGGTATGCACCAACATTCTAAACTTTCCAATTAACGACAACGAAAGAGACAGTTGACACACTTCGCGACTTCGTCAAATGCCAACCACTCATGCACTGAACCAGGAAGCATGGGCAGTCGCTGTTATAGCCGGATTTTTATTATAGCTCTCCCGGTAGAATAAATACAATAAACATAAATCAGAACTTGAACAGAGCGCAAGAATCGCTGTCAAATGCCAGGGAATCCAAATAACTCCGGTGGATACCGTATAGTAACTTATCATCTGCATGAAGATACCGCGCGAAGATATCTTCGTTCCCAAATGTTGGAAGGATCTCTTCGTAATTGACACTACAGGCAAATCTGCTCTCGACTGCAGCATCGGCAAGAAGCTCAACGGCTTCTTCAACAGAGTACTTGCGGAGTTGTTGCAATTTCTTGGCGGAATCGTTATCTTGGAGCCATTTTAGGAAGCTGATACGCAGCCTCGGCTCAATTAATGGTGACATTTGCAAAGCATAGCCACCCCATAATCCTCTTCGTGATTCAATACCAATACTCAGCAGCTGCTCCGCTTTGGTGGGCTCTAGCTTTCCGGGGTTAGAGGTCGTTCGCATGATGAACGGATCTCCTGTTTTATCAACGATTATATCCATTAAGAGTAACAGCGTTGTTCTACCACAGCGATACGAAATCGGGTTTGTCTTACAACCGAAAACGTTATTATTAGATAGGAGAATCTTCAAAGCTATCTTCTTCTGGAGTATTGTCCATATCTTGTCCACGTCAAGGCCACGAGAGTGAAGCATGCTCCAATAATGCCCTGTAGTTGCCGCGGAGGCCATCTTCTGCTCTGAAGCTAGCGTCTGTGGGATAAATTGGTTCGTATGGACTTTGGCGATGTTTTGGAAATCACCAGACTGCGCCATGTCTGAGTCCACTTGAACGTATCCATCACGGGAGATATAAATCCGGGGTGGATCCAGGGAAGCCACAACTACGTAGACACGCAATTGCGCTCTTTTCCCGAATAGAGGAGCGGGGTCTGGCAGAGATTGAAGAATTCCGCTTTTTTGGATTGAAATCTGCATGGTGTCCTGTCCGAAGTATTCGTGGCCACCAGTCGTATTCTCGACAAATGCCCAACTGGTAATATGAGGGAATGCTCCCATAGCTTCGTGGAGGTTTCGCACTGGACCCATAAAGCAAGGAGGTGACAGCCTGATTCCAGTGTCCGTGAAGCTTTTCTCCGACACTTCACATTGTCTGGCTACGCTAACCAATTCGCGTTGGAGCCCTGGAATTCTGAGTACTCGTGTTTGCGGGCCCGCCGAAGAGAGGATCTGTCTTTCATGCTCCCAACTAGCTAGACTCTGCATGTTAAGTGGTTCTTCTGTTGCATCAAAGAGAATATTATAGCGCAGTGCGTCTTCAATCATCCCAAAGTGTAGTTTCAGGGTGCTCGCGAGGTCGTCATGTACTCGTCGGTACTGGCCTGAGCTCCCGTCCAGCGCCCAGCGGAGAGGAGCCTTCTGATACCCTACGACGGCAGTCAATGTGTGGCCAATGCTTC
The DNA here is from genome assembly GCA_001687465.1 of Halocafeteria seosinensis. Taxonomy (NCBI): domain Eukaryota; class Bigyra; order Bicosoecida; genus Halocafeteria; species Halocafeteria seosinensis. Next base: position 109,980 of record LVLI01000251.1, on the reverse strand, counting down.
TGGATAACTCCTGCCAGAAATTTTCGTCATGAGTATGCGAAATCGATGAGGACTGTGTTGGCAGAGTTGCTTCCCCATTCCCATTACTAGCAACTCCTCGGCTTCCAATTTCATGTTCTGCTAATGTCTGTTCGTTGCTTCCAATATAAGCCACACGCGCATACTCACTTTGCTGCTTTAATTCGGCGATCTTGTAGCCCAAAAAAGCCACAGGTGTGGTCACAATAGCGAGTAGAATAATAAATATGGGAGTTCGCATCATGTAAAGTCCCTCACAAAGAATCCTTGGCGACTGGTATAAGCTTATGAATCGTTAGCAATCCCGCTTGAAAGGAAGCACCACCATATCAGTACTTGGTACAGTCTACAGCGTTTTCCTTCAAGGCAATAACAGGTTGCTACAAGTATTGCTTACACATATAGGAGTTCAGTAGGACAACAGTGTAAGTGGAATTGAGGACATGAATCAGGCCAAAAGCTGGAAAACGTCCACAACTCGCCATCATAGCGTTTCCTACAGGATTCTCCACAAAGTAGCAGGTATGGCCCGTCTCCGTCCCGGACCGGAAAACCTGCCAAGCACAGAGCGCCGCAGACTCCTTGCTGTTTGTAGAGAAGGTATTAATGAAAGAGGGCAGTTGTTGCTATCGAGCCTATGATTTGTGGTAAACGAGGAATGCCCATACATGTGAATTGTCTTTCGCTATGCCACAACGACGATTTTGACCTACCACACACACACACACACACTGGTTGTACATGTCCTCTCACACTTTGCGCTGCAGGGCAAGATAAGCCAATATCATCGTCCATGTAACTAGGCCATTAGAGGATGAAACGACAGACCTTGTGTTCGACCAGATTTGTGTCTGGTGTTCATTCACGGGATGGCCGGTAGCCCTAGGCGCACGCGCACTGCTACCACTTACTCGGTGTCGGTTAATGCAAATCCCTTCTTTGGCGCTGCGTATATAGCCCTGCAGCTGCTCCGTCCGCTTGGCAAGGTATCAGCAACGCTTTCTGCTGTGGGGTCAGCGTCACTTTCAGGGTTCGTGTAGCTACTCTCTGCAACTTCTTGCCCAGGTGTTACTGCAGCTTCGTTTTGCTCCAGTAGCCTTTGTAGCTCGCATCCGGGAGTCTGATTGTTTCCTGCGGCGCGTTCTGACTCTCCGCGAGGCATGGCAGCGGTATTGCGCGAGTAGATCCTGCTCATCTTCTGTCACTTGTTGGATCGTTTTTGACGCGTCGATCGCCCCGGCGATATGCGATGCTTCTGCTGCGTGGTCCGAGATGACTATCCCTAGTCCTCCTGCCTTCGTGGACAGCTTGGCTCGTGCAACGGTGTGAGCAGGGAGCTCATCTTGCCATATCCTGGTTGAACTCTTCCAACGTTATCGGATCATATCAAAACTTGAACTGAACGCATGAACTCTTAGAAAATCCGCTCAATATCGACAGGTGCCGGTGGATTTCATAGAGAATCTCCTCATCTGGGCCAATGAACTTCGAGAAGCCATTCCAAGTTAAGGATGGTAAAATGCTCTCGTAGTTTACATGACAAGAGAACTGTCTCTCTACTGTCATATCAGTCAACAGTCTTACACCTTCCTCAACCGAATACTTGCGAAGTTGTCGTAGTAGACTCGTAACGTTTGTATTTCTTAAATAACTCAAATGCTTTATGCGCATGTGCTTTTCTGTCAGTGCTGACATCTGTAAAGCATATCCCCCCCACAGGGCCTTTCGAGCTTCGATGCCGCCATGCAACTGGCCAAATGTCCCTGGCGGTTTGAAATTGCCAGCGGAAGTCATAATTTCCATTATAAACGGCTCTCCAGTGCTAGCAATGATGACATCAATTGTTACCGCCGCTGTGGCCGACCCGCACGGGTACGGAACTTTGTTTGTCTTGCAACCAAACTTGTTTTGACCTGAGAGCAAGAATGCTAGTGCAATCTTTTTCTTCAGCCTCTTCCATAGTCTATTCACATTTATTCCTATGGACCTGAGCAAACTCCAGTAGTGCCCTAGAGTTGAAATTGACGAAAGCGTTTGTTCGGAAGCACGAGTCTGATGGTATATTTCTTGTCCCGTTCGCGAAACATAACCGAAGTTCGTTGGCTTGGACATGTCCTTTGAGCCTATACGAACATATCCGTTTCTAGAGATGTATATCCGCGGAGGATCAAAGGAACAAATAACGGCGTAAATGCGTAAGTCAGCCTTTCTACCGTACAACGGAACTGGTTCAATTAGGGCTTGTAGGACACCTTCTTCTGCAATGTAACTTTGCAAGGTGTTTCTGGGAACGATTTGTTGACCCTTTCCACCCGAAGTACCGTACTTTTTAAAGATCCATGCTTTGGTCGATGAGAAAAGTTGCATCGCACTCTGGAGATCTTTAACAGGCCCATCAAAGCACGGTGGAGCTATTCTTAACCCTGTTTCTCTAAAGCCTCTGTTTGATATTTCACATAGTCTGCTCCTGTTTGCAGTTTCGAACTGAAGGTTGGGAATACGTAACACTCGAGTGTTAGGAGCCACCTTGGAAAAGATGTGCTCCTCTCCATTCCAACCAGGAAGTTTCAGGATCTGCTTCGTGTCTATAGATATATCGAAAAGAATATTGAAACGTTTTGTGTCTTCAACCATGTTAAAGTGAAGAGCCAGGGTATCTTTCACGTCATTGTAGACTCGGTTGTACTTGTTCGAGGCACCTGCCAAAGCCCAGCGCAACCTCACTCTCTCATCTTTCTTCGAATCTCTCCAGAGCCGATCGATTTGGTTTAGTACAGCATCCGTCGTTTCTTTCCCTGCAACCAAGGACGTCGTACTTGCCCCTAAAATAGTAGCTCGCGCAGAGTCCTCAGGAGAAAGAATCATCATTGCTATAATGAACGGAGCCATCCACTTTGTAAGCATACTTGATTCCCTCCGCAAGCTTTGGGGAATACATGTACGTGCAGCACTGGTGTGGCCTCAGAACAACAAAGTAACAGCGCGGACAGTCACACGCCCTGCGGTAATTGCTTTGCTAGTTCGACCACCAAATATACTGGAAGTAGCTCTTTGAATTCCTTCAAGTGGGAGCACAACTCTGTGACACAGCCTGTGACACTTTGTCACGTTGTGCCTGACACCGGGCTACAAGCCCGGGCCCGCCCGGCCCGGCTGGCAGCCGCCAGTCATGAGACTCTACAGCTACAGTTAAACAGCAGCCGGTTACACTCTGTGTATGGATTGGTACGTACAATTTCGATCTTTGATGCAGATCTAGTTACACGAGAAAAGAAACAAGGTAAGCGAATACCCGAGGTGAAGGAACGATCAACAGTGGCCGACAGTAGATACTTTGGTTTGCGTCCACAGGCGAAGCTATAAGCAATATGGTAGCTACAGTGTACGCACCACCGGTTCCTAGGGAATTATTTGCTCCTCTGGCGGGCGTCTTATTACTTTGTGGATTCATGGCAACCATTTACTTCTTCATAGGGACGGTGGAACGCATTCCGCTGGAATCGAATTCAGCTCATGGGAGCCCAGCAAAACGCAAGAATAACAGCGGCGGCGATGCGAATAAGCCCGTAGAGTCCAAAGGGGGGATATTATCAGATTGGATCAACCTATTTTTGCAGCCAGATGTAGAAGCGAAAGTTGTACGACACTTTTGGAAGGAGATGGCCTCAGCGGTGGTGGCCTCCATTTGTCTTGGGTCAGGAATGCTTTTCCTGGCTCTCTGGGCAGGAATCTATGTGTGAGATGCAGCTATTTGGTTGGGCAGCAATACGAATGTTCACACTGAATGTTGAAAGAGATCATACCACGACATCTGTCTTACATGTATAATTGTTCGATAGTTTGAGCTCAATACCTTCTACCTTGAGGGGGGTAGGGCTGTATACCTGGCTGGGGGTATTGAGGTCTTACAACTGGCTGGCCGACAAACGCTTGAGAAGTAGGATGAGGGGCGTTATATGGTTGTAATGGTCCCTGCGACCCGAAGGATTGCATTTGTTGCTGATAAGGTGGCATCTGGTATGGCCCTTGAAAGGCTGGCGCCATTAATCTTTGGCGTTGATATTCAATTTGCTGCTGACGGGAATCTTCGATCAGCTTGCGCCGCGCCTCTTCGTGCTGTCTCCGTAGCGCCAATTCATGCTGTTGTCTCCGCAGCTGTTGCTCCCACTCGTATCTTTGCCTTTCATATTCTTGTCGACGAGCTATTTGCTCCTGTTCTGCGGCGTGCTGCCTGTAGGCTTCCCCAGCTACAAGAGCCATCACAGGTTGTTGCGCAGGCCCAACGTTTTGGTAAACACGCTGTGGAGAGTTCTCTCTTGAAATTCCATCTGAATGTCTGCTCGAATGCTTGCGATGGGAGTGCTTTTTACGTCGTCGACTTTCACTGCGCGTCTCATGTCTACCATTTTCCTCGCTAGCACCTCTGGGTGCACTGAGGGCGTTTTCAGCATTTCTGGAGTGTGACATTAGTTGGTAGCTGCTTGCGGCAGGAAACAGTTTGCTATATGAGTGGTGCACGTCTTCTTGTGACTCGCGAGTATGATGAGTATGGGAGCTGCGGGAACGATTGTGTGACGGATTCTGATGAGCTCCCTCGGTTGCCGTCGCATATCCTCGCATTTGATGCATGCTGGCTGAAGATTTCATACTTCTCTGCGAGTCACGGCTACGGACGTCTGACGTACTACGTCCACGCCGTTTTCGTGAATGCTCTGCTGTGTCACCGTGTCTGTCGTCATCAAAATCCGTGCTAGCCCTATCATGTCTTCTATCAATTCCATTACCCTCATCCCATTCACTGCTCACTTTCTTCGATCGCATGGAGTGCTTCTTAGATAAGGGCTTCGAATTCAGAGTTCCTCCGCATATGGCTGGACTGAAAGCATTTCCTGTCGCAGCGAAAGCCAGGTCTGGGGCAATATACGCACTCTTCGTGCGCGTCAGCGATCTATTCTCAGTTTCTTCAGTTCCCGGAGTACTGTTTGCTTTGCTACCATCAGAGGTCCCAAAGCCTTTAGATCTGCTTGACATAGTATGTCGAGAGAGTCTCCTGGTCAGTGCACGACGAGGGGTACGAAGTTGCTCCTCTTGGTCCTCGTCATGCACGGGGCGCTTACGGAAAGACAATTTGGCCTCGAGGTTGCTGGAGTTACCTTCTCTTCCTGATGCGCTCCGAGAGCTTTTCGTGGAACGGGATCGTGCAACTCCTACTGCATTCGAATCTTCTTCGTGATGATTGGGGGGAATGTCATCATCGATGTAATAAGTTGACGGGGACTTGGCCACCCTCAGTAATGCTTCAACGTTGTAGCTTGGCATATCCGCATCCACAGCTATTCTTTCGAGGTCGGCTAAGCTCATATGACTTTGATCTGATGACATGTGTGGACGCTCTCTTGATGAACTTTCGGGAATCTGCGTGCCTTCACTATTGCTCACTCTTTCGCTCTTTCCGCTAGTCATAGTCGCATAGCCTTTGGAGTTGACATCCTGGAGGCTACCATTGGTGACGTTGATGCCGATGGAGTCACCCAAGACATCATTGTTTAATTCCTGGCCGTCCTTCATGTTCGTCCGTGGATGACTCATGGACGAGCTCAGCTGTTCTTCGCTTCCTACTTCCTGAGAGTTTCCTTGAGGTGGCTCCCGGGAGGAGGATTCAATGTCCATACAGTCAGCGGCGGTATTATACTTGGCCACAGTAGACAACCTCTCGGTATTTCTGCTAGTAGGAGTTGCATAGTATTTAGACTCTTCAACGTCACCCACCTGGACTTCTTCGATACCGATAGAGTCACGCAAAACATCGTCGTTCGATTCCTGGTCGCCCTGCTTTTGGGCAGGACTCCTCGGAGCATCCTGATTACTCTCATGAGGAGTGTGGTCTCCCCTCCTTGATTTCTGGGAGCTTCGTTTAGGTAGTTCTTTAGAAAACGAGGTAGCTTCGATGGTAACGAAGTTATCCGAGTTACTGTATTCAGGTGTAGTAGTGGACAATCCGTATTGTCCGGCGTATTGTTGCCTTTCCTCTAACGATTTTTGGGTCCACCGTTTCCAGCTATCGAACACAATAGAAAGCACTTCTCCGCTATGCGCTTCGGAAAACGATCCCCTGCGTTCGCTTTTCTCGACAGAACCAGAGGTGTTCGCGTATGTAGCAGGTCCTGAGTAAGACTGACGTAGTATGTCGACTTCCTCTGGATGTGTCTCTTCATCAACATTTGATTCCTCGTTCATCCTGCTTCTCCGGCTAGTTAAAATCCCCGAGTCGACCGAGAAGGAATTGCTTTGAGGGCGTGGGAGTAGCTCTGGGGAAAATACGAAACACATTGGTTAGAACCGAAGATACATTACCAGCAGATAAACTCACCTAAACCGTCAACAGGTTCTAAATTACCCTTATAACTTTCAGAGGATGTGCTGCGGACGGAAGTATTCTCGTTGTCACCCTTCGGACTAGCAAGCTCGACAGGTTTCTCGTCATTTAGAGTTGGCTGCTGGTCTTCCACATTCAATGCTCTTGACGCCTCTACGAAGACTGTCTTCGAGTGTTGGTCTCCATCAACGTCTTCCTCCGTGACAACAGGGTGAGCTCTCGGATTGACACTCTGGGATCGTCTGGAGCTATCTGGAGTTTCATCGTCTCTTATTTCCAGTACGTTCGAAGCAGATTGGTTACCTTTTTTTCGGCGCTTTTTCTTCTTTCGATCTACAGGATAAACTTTAGACGTTATGGTGATATTCTCAGTTTGAGCTCGCATTAAAGAAACTTCCGCACTATTCTTGTGTGCGAGTTCTCGTTCCTCTACTTCAGCGGTGGTCTGTGTACTTAATTGATCTTTGCTTTCCGTTTCCGACTGAGTCATCCATGCGGTATCATTCGGTAAAGTTGCCAGTTCCACCTCTCCACCCCCTGCTCTTTTGTCTCCGGGGAACTCGCTGCTACTTTCACTAGCTACTATGACACGGGCCCCAGACTCTTGTGCTAGGGTTTGTTCGTCACCGTGGACATCTTGCAGTCTTGTTTTACTCTCTTGTTGCTCATGGATTTCAACTGAGGACTGCCCACACTCTTCGGACGGCAGTTCGTTCCCCGTGAGCTGGTCATCCACACTAAGGATTTGCTCATCCCTGGAAAGGAGATGAGGCTCGCCATCGGCCGGCGAACCATCGGGTTTCTCATCAATTATATTTTGTGTATCCTCATTGTGTTGCTCTTGGCCGTCTCTTAGAACGTTCTCATCGTCAATGTTTTCAGAAGCTCCAGAGGGTGAAACATCAATATCTCCAGGCTCAGCACCTTGGTGCTGTTCCAAAGGCTCGGTCCCCTGCTCTTGACGCTCTTCTGGAGAACTTTCAGTCATAGACAAGTGGACGTTGCCCTCATTTTGCGAAGATTGTAGAAGAATCGATTCATTCTGGTTTTCAAGCTCAGTATCGTGAAGGTGCTCAGTGGCTGATGCTGTGACAGTACCAGCCAATTCCTCGTAAGTCCCCTGCCTTTGACATTCCTCTAGAGCATTTTCAGTCACGCCATTATTTTGCGAGTATTGTGGAAACACCGTTTCATTCTGGTTTTCAGGCTCAGTTTCATGAAGCTGCTCAGAGCCTGATGTAGTACCAGTACCAGCCGATTCATGACAAGTCAAGTTCTCATCAACGTTTAGCGGTGTCTTATCATTTAATTCTACCGTATCGTCTCCATTAGCATTGTTGAGATTAATTTGACCATGGGTGACGGTCGTTTCGTCAACTTCGGTGTACGCTGTGGTAGAGGTGGTTTCTGGACCTACGTTTGTAGTACTTAACTCCGATCTCACCGTGTCCGGTCCTTCGGAGGAAATTACGTCCGTAAATCCATTTGAAGCTGCCTCAAGTATGCTGCTGTCCTTGCTGTTTGCATTTTCCAGATTCCCAATGAGCACAACATTTTGCGAATGTTGCACTGGCTGGAGAGCTGCGGACGCGGTAGCGGGTTCAGTGACATCCATTTGGTCCATTTCCTCCTCTTCGTCCCCAGCATCATCGTCACTCTCTTCCTTCAATACGTCGCCAACGCTTTCTTGGGACTCATCCCCTACTATTACAGTCAACTGCTCATGTCTTTGAGATTCGACATCGGATTTTCTGGCTACATTGCTGAGGACTCTTGAGTTCTCATTCTTTTTCATTCGCTCGTCTGTATAGCACCGGTTTTCGGTTTCAACAAAGCCAACAAACTCTTCCCAAGACAAGAAAATGTTCTTAGTGGTGCAGCGAAGAGGAACCGTTTTAATGGTGATCCCAAGCTCGGAGAAATCCGTCCAAAGTGTACGCAAAAGAGACCGTAGTTCATCTCTCTTGACGCAGTGTCCCGTCTTCTGCATAAACAACCTAGCGCATGCCCTAGCACGTACAATTACCGTGAGTTAATAGAACCGTACACTATCAGTGGTAGCTAGCTTCTTTTCGTCATCTCCCATTATCGCTTGCCTCATTTCCGATGACCGATACAGTGCAATCCAGGAAAGTACGTCCGTTAGAGCCCAGAACAACACTATTCCCTGTATTATGGCGACAGGCAAGGGTAGACCTTACTGGCATAGCAAGATAAATTTGGCCACCTACTATTATTCCCGCTAAAATAACTGCATACGGATCTGCCTTGCCAATGCGCCCGCTTACATTGACCGCAATTCTTAGTCCATACTTCGCATCTGTGTTTGAAGGAGTTCCTCGAGTCGGTACATAGGTTATGAGCCCAGTCTGCCGCTCAGTTTCCCTGACGTGAATATAACATTCATCTTGCTCTAGCTGAAAATTGGATGCATAGTTCTGATACTCAATGTCTATGACTAGACTAATTCCCGCGTTTCGTGGAAAAGCCGAAACTTCGTTACCACCGGGAAGAGTGTAAGTGCGCTCTTCATCCAGAGATATACCTGTGACTTCCCACCAATTCTTAGGTATGGCTTTTCCAAGGCATTGAACAATGCGATACCATAGACATACCCGCCGCATTTAACAGCTCTGTGACGGTAACGGTGATAGGAGATCCTCCACGAAACGATTTCAAACGGTTATTTGAAGTATCACGGAGTGTGCAAGCAGTATTCGTTCCCACCTCGGTTGATCCAACATGAGAAAACTTGTGCGCTATGGATAATTCAACCAATTCTGAGTTTTCGGTGAACTGGAAAAAACGAAAGAAAACCAGAAGACGTATTAGCTTTGCTGTCTCAGCAAAGTCCACCTTCACTTACATAGCGACTGGTTGGAGAGTCCGTATCGCCTTGATTACTGCCAAGACAGATTTCGAACACAATATCCGAGGATACCTTGATTTTGCAGTCACAGAGATTGGACTTGCGTACCTCTCAGCCACAAAAGTGGTGATTGAGATTGAATCCGGGTTACGTGAAACAATGACATCGTCCAATCCAACACTTCTACATGGAATGTTGCTTCCGCTCCATCTGTTTGTCGACTACGAACGATGTCAGATAGAGGATGGCCCAGCTTTAGCTGTAAGTATCACACTTACGGTTCTCCGAAAGAGGTAGAATAAGCTGCGCTGCTGCAATAGTCAGATCCTTGCGAGGCAGCAAAGTTTCCCATAGCCCTTGCCTGGACACTCGCGAGCCCATTCACTGGTCTGTATCTGATAAAGCTCATGCCTGCATACGGCCACAGTAATATCGAAATCAAAGGCTATCGATTCGTTTCTCAGTTTGGATGCTTACCTCCCCACATATGAAAGAAGAGGTACAGGATTACAGCTGTGAAAAGGATACAAGCGATTACATAGTGAATGTCTTTTTGTTTCCGAGGAACAGACTCACCTGATGCGATTAGCCATTGCAGTAAAGCCCACTTCTCGTCTGCGTTAAAACGAAGTGCACGTATAGACCCTCTTTACGATAATATGAAATGGCGCTATCAGCTTACTGTTTACATGCACTCTCTTTTTAGCACGAAATGTGCTCATAAAAGCCCATGCAGCCGATCCGATACTCATTTTATGGCGTTCTTAGAGGCAACTTAAACCACCAAGAGGATTCAACTCTCTGTATCAGCTGTAAATATGCTGTATTTGAGCTCAAAATTCCAGAATGGTGGGGGGGTGATTGAACTCTGAGTGACCACGCACGTCGTCCGTTGCAAAGCGTTCCGACGGTCCCCGTTTGGATCTTTAACACTCTTTGCTCTTATCTTGGACGCAATTGCCAAACAAACTCAATGCCTTTAACGTAAGGTGGAGTATGTGCAACAAAGGGACCCTCATGGACCTGTCCCATGAACAGTTTCCACGCTGACTTTTCCCGCAGAAACTGTCCACGGACTGTCAGCGTCATAGCCTTGGCCATAGTCATGGCATACTGTGCCAGCGGGAAGAGGTGTGTTCATCTACATGGTCAATTTATACAGAGTTGTAAGCAACATTGGTAGGGAAGAGTGGACTCCTCAGAGTCTGGACTGTCTGGGAGAATAATTTGAACGGATACACGCACGTAAACACCGGATTCGTGTTGATCGGGAGCCTCCTGAAGGGACGAGCAGCTGAATGAGGTTTGTGTATTGTGCAACAGCTATTGGAGGGACGACGTTGCGTTGAGGAGTGGTACCGTGTAGCATCAAATACCGAGTTGTAAACCAACGGGACTGAATGTGGTGGTTGACTCCATCGAGTTTCATGGACTAAAGGCCCCATTACCTTGCATCAATCAAACTAGCTGTAGGCATGACTGTGTTCGATGGCAATCAGCTTCATGTGAGTGAACTGCTGCAGTTCACTGCAAGACTTCCGTTTGGCAAGGGAGCAACTTCTCTGAGCAAGCCGCAACAACGGCGTAATGGCGCTGTAATGTCAATATCTGTTAACCTAGCAAGTAGTTATATCTGATATTTATGCATCTGTCTATCTATCTACTTATACACTGAGAGCAATCGACTAGTCAACAGCAGACCATGTTTCTGTCAAAACGCCGCGGCGTTCTGGCCAAGACGGCCAGCTTTTTCCCCATGACTTTGGTGCTGGGAGTGGTCCTTTTCGTTTATACAGAGTACATATTGACGCTTCCGGCCTCCTATTATCATAGGCGGCAAGAGAGGAGCGAGTTTACGCCCTCCTGGGAGCAAATACTGCTGGTTTATCTCCCTTTCCATCTGCTCTTGGCGATGCTATTATGGTCCTATATGGCAACTACATTTACTCATGGAGGCCGTGTACCCCAATGGTACACCCATTACTACCGTGAATTCAATTTAGAGAGTCTCTCACGCCAGGGGAAAGGACTGGTGCTCGTGCCATATGTGGAAGCGGATAGCTCAAGAATCAACGAAGATGCAGTGTTAGTACGTATACCTCGTCGACACGGTTCTCACCCCTTTCGTGGGACCTCTCCCAAGAGAACTCAAGAACGGGAGCATGAACCCGAAGAGGAAGAAAGTCTGGAGGAAGAACACCCTCTCATAACCAACCACGACGATTCCAGTGGTACGCCTCGACAGCTGGCTTCCCTGGGAGAAAGGAGCAAGAACGGCCCCAGTAGCTCTGATACTGTGGAAACGAACGGCGATGTCGAAACCGGATCATTAGACGGTAACGTAAATGGAGATAGTGAAAGGAATTCACCCCAGCCCAGTGATGCAGATTGCGCATCGGATTGGGCGTATGCCCATACAGTCTCCCGTCATATAGCTACACTGCATCCATACGGAGTACGGTGGTGTGAAAAATGCCAAGCAGCTAAGCCGCCAAGATCTCACCATTGCCATTTGATGAATGAGTGCATCCTGAAAATGGATCATTACTGTCCTGTAAGTTCAGTCTTCTAGGTAGTTGTCTTCTACTTAGGTGCTCACTTAAAGTATTCTTCGTTTGCAGTGGGTATCAAACTGCGTCGGATTTTACAATTATAAGCAATTCTTTTTATTCTTGATTTACGGGCTCTTGCTATGCTCATTTGTTCTGCTTACTTGGCTACCTGCTATCTTGGAAGGGAATGAACACGGAAGCGTAAGTCTAGATTGGAGCCTTTCCAGGAATTGCAGTGTGCCGAGGTACTCGCACCTTGCAGGATCTGAGATACGGGAGAATGACAGCGTTCATACTTGTTGCTAGCTTCGCTGTAAGCTTAATTGGCCTAGGTGTTGGACATACGTACTTCGTTCTAATTGGAAGAAGCACTCTAGAGATGGGGGAAGAATGGTACTAAATGCAACTTGGCACCTCGCACTTTCGTTTGGTTGACCAAGCGTTTTTTCTTTTTCTTGCAGCAACCCGTTTCCGTTCGACTTTGGTGTATATAACAACTGGATACTGGTTATGGGGAAGGACTGGAGGAAATGGTTTCTCCCTATCCATACACCTGACACTGGTGCCGCCACATTGGAAGGGACGTTATTTACGAAAAACAGGATAGAAAATATGTAGAGGAATATTGACTCCATGCAATATTTCTGCAAAAGTTGCCGCATGAACTAGGCTATAGAACAAGGAGGGGGGGGTGTTGTAACCAGTTTGGTACGAAGTCTACTCTGTCGTCCGATTCTCTAATGTGACTGACTCACCTTTCTAAGCCTTTGATTTTGCGGTAGTGCTCGAATGATATTCGCACCGAAGCTTATACTGTGAACTAAGGCAAAAGAGCATTGTCGCCATTTCAATGATGACGATGAGCAAACCACATGCCGCATCACAACCGGAGCTGATACTGTGAGCTAAAGATAGGTTGACGTGCTAGACTGCGGTGACTATTCAATGGTGGCAATGCGCAAGCCCACAATAGTAGGCTCAGATTGCTGTTTCGTTGGAGTTGGCGTGGACGCGAGTCATAAGGTCCAATACTACCGGTAGAAGTTAAGTAGGGCCTTCTTTCATTGCAGCCGGGGTTCTATGAGAGGCAGCCCTTTCGGACGCAGCGATTCGACGATACCTAATGCATTATTGTGTGCAACTGTCTACATCCGAAAGAGAATTTTAGCACCGAGAACTTACTTAGTGCGAAAACATAATCCATAAATGCACATGCTCCAAAACCAACGGTGAGAAGAGTAAACCCTCGCTAAATGGGCAAAAAAGAACCTGACAGCCTGTGACAGGAGCAGTCGAATTCTGTCATCAACATAGCCCAATTAGCCACGGCTACCAGCCGCACTAGGAGTATTGTGATAAGTGCGATCGATATTTTACATCATAGTCCCCCCACAGTTTCACGGGGAAGACACCGCATGCATGCGCTCTAATGGGTACTCATTGCGTGTACTTGCTCATCTATGATCGCTGAAGTACACGACTAGTGGTCCATACGGGTTGCTCACTTTCGACGTTTCCGCCACTGTCCGTTTAACAGAGCTAGCGACATACTCGAGAGCTTCCTGCTGGTTTGACGCGTGAGGTGGGGCTTCAAACAATTGCGCAAGGGATGTCTTGGACTGGGAAGAGTGAATCCCTTCCGGTAGTACCTCTAGGTCGAGTATGTTTTCGTCTACCTGGGTTTGTTTCAAGGTATCACTGTAGGCGAAAACGGCAGAGACAGGAGTAGCTACAATGACGATGCATTCTCGCCAACATGCAATTGCTTACATGTAATACTTGGACGACGGATCATTCGGGTCTTCCTTCTCTACAACTAATGCATGCTCTGTTGCTTCGATGAAGTTCCTGCAAGATTAAAATATCAGTACCAATGTTAAGAGCACGCAACCTGTATGAATCGGTAGCATATATAACTTACTCTTCTGCATAATCCAACAACTTCGTTTGGAACTGCAATAACGAGTTCCGCCGCTGTTGTGTCCCATGCATGGGCGGCCGTTCATCGATCGACCTGCAAGACATGATATACACAAGCTACTCTTAATGTATACACAAAAGGGGCAGTCTTGGTCGTGCGTACCCTGTATGGTCTTGATGCCGATGATGGTGTTTGGTGGCGGAGCTTCCTCGACGTGGTATATCTAATGGCTGCGCCTGACGTGGGCTCTGTAGATCATGGTCATCTCCTTCCACACCATTATGTGAGTTTAATAGCGGCGTTGTGTCCGATTGAGCAGCACCATTAATGGGACGTCTCTGAGCGTGTTGTCCTCCCCCTCCTCCTTCGTGGGGACCCTTTTCAGCCACATTCGGTCGAGCATTTTCCGACTCCAAAGAGTGATATTCACCTCCATATAAGAATTCTTCGTCTCCTTCATCCCCTCCTGCAGTGAATGGGCTCATAAACAGGGCCAAAAGAGGCAATATAGAGGGTATACAAGCGCACCTTTCTTCCGCCGTGTCTCGTGCTCCCGGGAAAAACAGCACCCCATTGTACCAACTATAAACACAACCCCGAAACAAAGAACCCACGGACGTATGTACAGTATGAACTAACAGATGACAGAAGTTTTACGAAATCGTATTGCTGGAAGAACATCAACAACCCAGAGAGACCTCCCAAGTCATTGAAGCTACACTGTAAATTAGTCTGTAATGTACAGTCAATGTGAATACAGCTTGATTCAGGTCCTTGAATCAATGAATCAGGACCTTGATGAGTTTTGTTGCATTATGTCAACTTGGAACAACAAGATTCAGTTTTGTCCGCTCCACACACAAGTTAGCTCCCGATTCATTATATTTTTTCAGTTCCTGAGCTGACAGAACAGAAGTCAAGCGGAAGTGAAGGATGAAGTCTTGGATTCACTCCTGGTTGATATCCATGGCACTCATAACACTGCATGAACACAGTCACTTCAGCAAAATATAAACTATTTTGTAGTTGTATCAGTCACACGTGGTTTAGTAAGTTTCTCGAAAACTGTACCCCACGGACACCCTTAGCTACGATAACAGTACAATTCATAGACTATCCATATCCAGGGTTGATTCACAGGCCACGTCCATAGCTTCCGCTATTGTAGTACGACACCGTGTATACGCCAGTTACTTGTATCTCTATTTAACCTAGCTGTAGAATGGATGGACAACCGAAGGAGTGAAGAAGGGTTACTCCAGGGTTCGTGAAATTGAATGTGCCGGTCTCCTTATCTTCCAACAGTTGTATGCTAATCGGCAACAGATCGGAAAGTACGCTCATCGAGTTGGGGATGTTGATCAACTGCAGAGCATAGAACTTGATAATGAGTTTGCCTTACGCTGAATTCACAGACGTCATCCTCAGAATCACACAGGTACGTGGGCAAACTCTGCAGCTTCTCCATTTGAGTTTCGTTTCCTCTTTGTTGCAAGGTCGCAGAACCAAATAAAGTCATATACGCGGATGAAGAAGAGATCCGTCAAAGATATGCACAGGCTGTGCGTAACAGGAGATGCGGATATATTCTTCAAGAAACGGCCTGAAGAACCTCCTTCGCAAGATACCATAGATCTAGAAGAAAGATACGGACATCTATATAATGACGAGGAGCTGGTATTGACATTGATTGCCTCGGAAAGCCAGTGCACCATTTCATAAAACAGATTCCCTAGCGATGCATACTCTGTTTCATTTCATCCACACAAGCAATGTGCATCCTGCATAGCAGTAACGATATCTCCTCTACTCGATTACAGCAACATGTAGAAGACTCTCGCCTTTTCCAGGGGGTTCCAATGACATTATGGCCGCACTCAATAGTTTTGTGGGACCTATTACTGCTTTCTGTGCCCCTACCACCTTCTTCCAGTCACGTGCCATGCTCGGGGCGATGTAGTAAAGCGTTATGCCGAATGATTCAATGGCTTCATCGATCTGATTCAAAATTTTGAACGAGGCGGTCTTGCTTGACCATCACATACGACGTACGTGTACCTGTCAGCATGCTTGTCGTGTTTCTGCAGCGAGCCGACAAACATCTGCTGGAAGCAATGCTACCGTGGCGTCATATGCAACACAAAGCCACCACACACTGGTGCCTGGGTATGTCGTTCTATACCCACACACCACGTATTTATGTTGCACGCGGTTGATTATATGTATGCCGCTAGATTGTAGCAACATCCATGGCATCCGAGGGTGACACCGCTCACCTCCATTTCTCTTCTATCCTCTTCTCATTGCCGTCGGTACCGGTTACAAATATTACTTTAATTTATTCCGATTCATTCATTCCATGTGCTTCTCACAAACCTTAGTTGTATGTGCAATATATGTGAGGTTTCCCCCGACACAAGGTACGGCAGGGACGCCCTGTCGGGGTCCACCCGGTCCGCCCCCTGGGGAAACCAGGTTCCGAAACCTACTGTGATACGTGAAGTTCGTGAACTACTGTTGCCCCGAGAAATCGCCAGGCAAGAGGATTATGATGAAAAAGCTGGTGTTTTCTCAGTTGCAATTATATTTTCGGAAATGCAAACTCGGAAGGACTTGTATCCTGATCGATTTAGGCTGGGTTTAGCCTCTGGCAGTGCTTCTGCTGTTGCGTTTATTCCAATGGGCACTACGCGAGAATAGAATGGCGCAAACAGTTGGTAAGATGCGCTTGGAGACATCCCCCAAATAACCGACCATCGTTTTGGGAGGTCGTACAATATACGTATTTAAACCGAGATAGCGGTACCTGTAATGTTTGATAGACTGCATTCTTCTTTGTATGCGAGCATTTCGTTGTTGCAATTGTAGGTAGGGCAAGGTATCAGTTTGCTCAGAGACTACTGGATAGATTGCTCATCAATTAAAAGTCTTGTGACGAGCGTGGATCAAGCGTCTAATAAATCAAACTTGTACAACGTTGAGCTTTCGCTGATAGTTCTTCACTTGTTTCATCTCCCCCTGAATTTTGCATTTTGCTTCCCTTCTCATGTGTTTGGCTACTGGTCAGGATACCCCACTGGATTTTGCATCCCCTAACCACGGGGAATTTTCGAATTTTCGATCGTTTGGCATGATCTACCTATGTGCTTCAGTCCCTCTTGCTGCTAACGCTTTCAGGCAGCAGTTCACCTAGTCTGATCGAGCGACGCGGTCCGGACCGTCCAGTCCCTCTTGTGCTGCTAACAAGGCTTTCATGCAGCGGTCCTCTGGCTGCATTGGTCAATTATCCATCCCCGTGACCCTTAATGAGCATGCTTCATTACCCTCGTTTGCAGCAGACGATCACACAACCGTTGTCTAAGACAGAAATACAGGAAAATGTCAAGAACTAGTGAAACAAGCACCATGCTTTCCCTAGAGAACGTTTGGATGAATCCAGCTGGCTCATGCGTCTCCGTATTAATGACGTGAATCCCTAAACAGTACTTTCCTATTCTAGTACCCTTAGCAAATAGATATAGCTCCATCGTGATCACTCCGATGAGTAATGCTAACGATACTCTTCCATCCATGATAATCAGTGCTCCAATGTAGACGCCCACGAGGATCAAGAGCTCCACGAGCACCGCCAGCGTACGTATTCCAACCCCTGCGGGTACCCATAAGATCCCATTACTCTCATTAGAGGGAGCCTCCGTGACTGTATCCACTTCCATTGTCTCCTCATCATGGCGCTCTTGCGGCTTTTTGCGTCTTCCTGAGGAGGAGGAGGAGGAGTTCCTCCGTCTATTGGACGACGCTTGCGCTACGACGGAGCGTCGTCTCATAGTCGTGCTGCTACTACTGGTGCTTGCGTGATGAGTGGCTTCCGTATTGCGCTCATCGTCCTTGTTTCCCGTAGCCATGATGATGATGGGGTGCAGTTCACACTTCACTGTACAAGTACAACGTGTTTTCTTTCATGCAACGTAATATACACAGAGAGTGCTGTATGCAATGACAATGCAACACAAATGATACACTCGATAGTGTATCTGTGTGCCATATATAATATACACAATACTTTATGCTGTAGACTGTAGTGACACATTCAGAGAGGATGAGGGGTTTGTTCGTCTCTATTCCATATACTACATGCATACAGTATACAACATTATAATATATTGATTAAGGAGGAAGATAGATGTCCTCCTCATCGGCCTCATCTTCCTCAGGAGACGAGGAAAGCGTCGCCGAAGCGCCTTCCGATGGACATCATGCAGATAACGTGACGGTGTCTTTTGAGAAAGGCGCTGCTTCCCGAGGAGCAGTATTAGGTACGTACTCTCAAAGGAACGCAATAAGAGTGCACGTATGCATGCACGCGTACTTGGGGCTTTCATTTTTTTTGGTACAGCTTCGTTTCCTCAAGGACTTCCGGCTCCGGAAAGTCTAGGGTCCTTTCATCAGTCCAAGAAAGCCAAGAAAGGTTCCAGTTTGGGTCTCGGTCCGATTCAGATGCAGTACTTGCAGCACCCGAAACGAAAACGCCAGCAGTTCCTACAGGGAGAAAATAAAGTTTTCTCGTACACGGGTGCTTCCACGGGAAAAGCTTTCCGTGATTCCGTCAAGTACGTGTGGCATCCCGGCATGTGATAGGATATAACAGGCTCAACGGCAAAAATCCAATGAAATCGTGGTCCTTTTTGCTCCGCAGATATGCCGTGGGGATTTACGATTCCCAGACACAAACAGTGAAACTCATCCAGGCAGACAATGTTTTCCGCATTCAACAAAAGATGAAGAATGCTCCAGAGACAACCAAGGAATCGGAGGAATTGACAGATAAAGAACGAAGAAAAATGCTCATTGAAACTTTTGGGAGTAAGGTGAAAAAACAACAACAAAGAAACCGCGAGGCAAACCGGATTGACATCGACAATGTGGCTGGGTCTGAAAGTCTTAGTAACATCCTGACGGATACAACGGAGAAAAACTTATCGTTGGATGATCTAGATGCAGGAGAACAAGCGTCAGTAAACCCACAGGAAGCTTCCCAACAAGCAATTGAAGAGGCAGCCATGACAGCTCGCAAGAACTATCTACCCCCGTTTAACACCAACGCTTCGTCTCCGGAGCATGCATACCCTCTGGACTTGCTTATTACGGCTGACGAAGGCCGTGGTCTCAAGAATGTCGTTGATGCTGTACTAAAAACTCTAAAGAAAGAGGACCCGTCTGATGTTTTGAAGAAACAGGGCTACTCTCCAATGGTTGTAGAGAGTCTCAGCAAGCTGGCCAAGTCCAACGTGGACAAGAAAGAGCTCAAGAACAAAGTCCGTGTCCATACGTACTTGGATGCATTGTTAAAGCTATATTCAGCGCCTCGGCAACTAAAACCCTCGCGTAAGGTCGCCGATGGACTCAACAAGAAGCAACAGGGGTCAGAGGAAGCTGCGGGTGGTGGTGGGGAAGGAGTTAGTATGGAAAGTGCTCGGGCGATCCCAGTTCTGTCGAAGTTCTCCGAATATTTGGGACAACAGCTTCTGGAGAAGTTCACCGAAAAGCAGGTGGAGGAAGCTGGGATGTACGTACTGTGCTATTCCAAGTTAATTTCATTCATTTTTATTACGCTGAGGTATGACGACGCAGACCTACATACTCAAGGACGAAACTCCTGCGAGATCGCCTGATGATGTACATTGCATGTTGCGCGCTCCATATCAATTCACAAGCAATGGACATTAAGCCGGTGGCCGAGGAGCTCAAGATTGACCCGAAAAACTTGTACCAGTACTTCCGCGAACTTGGATGCAATTATAAGTTCTTATCACAAACCAAGAGTTACCACGTTAAATTAGCCGTGCCGCTAAAGTTCCCCGCACAGAGGAAAAAGCGATCAAGAGGCTAATCGCGCTATCTAACAAATACACATGCGTACAAGCATAGCGTATTCTTACAGTGCGGTATTATACCTAGTTGGTGTGTATTGTTTCTATCCGACAGCACCGGTGACGGATTCTCTTGCGACGATCTAATCTACCTTCACAGCTGAATAAATCTTGTAATTGAACAGGAATGTCGCTTGGTAGCCTATCGCCCCAGTGCACATTCCAAATGTTACCGCCACGAGGAACATATAACCCAAATAAAGAAGTGTTGGGATACCTCCTTCTATAGATAACCGAGTTTGAAGGTAATATATCGAGTAAAGGAATAAGTAGAGCCCACTAGATCCAGAAGTGGCCATTGACCGCCACCACCACCTGTAGTCCTCGGAGCACAGTTGGAAATAGGTTAAGACGATAGCGATTTCTGCGCACGTAACGACCAGAAGGACGAACACAAGTAAGAGGAATCCAAACAAGTAGTAGTACAACTCCAACCAGATTGAGCTCAGAATAAAGAACAATTCTACGAAAACAGCACCAAACGGAAGCAATCCACCCAAGGCCACAGTGATACCAGGGTGGAGATACCACGGCTGTGGTGGGATTTGGCGGGGAATTGGTTTGACAGATACAGGGAATGTGATCTTCTCAGCACGGAACCCGTAATATGCACCGACAAACACGAGAGGCACAGAAATGCATAGCCACAGAGCAAGGACGGCTAACATATAAACGAATGATATGGCGTTGACGGATCCCGTACTCCACACGAACAAGTTCAATACAAAGAGAGTGCCAAATACGAAGGCCGGGTATCCGACAGCGGTCCACACTGTCGTACGCTGCCATTGAGTACCGTTAAACATCTTGTGCGTCCGCGCCGTGACGTATCCCGCCATGACACCGCATAGGAGAAAGAGTAGCAATAAAGCAATCATCAAGGCACCACGATTTGCCGGAGACAAAAAGCCAATTGCAGCGAACAAAATAGTGAGGGCAGACATAGCCAACACTTGCGCACCGACTCCAACGATGATGGCAAACAGTTGCGGGCGCCACGCAGGGGGGCGGAAAACATCTCCGTGTACCAATTTCCAGCCAGTTTCTTCTCGATCTTCAGCCTTTTCTTCGTCAGTCGCTACTCGATTGTAACGACTCAAGTCGCGATTCAATGCACGCACCAAAATGGTGGCAACGATCCCCGACAAAAACACGACAATCACCAAACTATTGATGATACTGAACCAATGCACATCCCGATCGAATCGGTTTCCCATGTTCAAGTAAATGTCCCATCGAGAAGCCCATTTGGTCTGTGAAGGAACCCAGAACACATCATATGAAAATGTTAACTTAGGGTTCTTCGGAGCACCGGGGCCTGCTATTTTCATTCTCGGCAAGTTCCCCGATGCAGGAGAGTAACCATCTTTATTGCAGTCGGACAAACTGTACTTCCCATTTCCGCCTTGCACTTTTTGCTGCACCGACATGGGATACACTTCGAATCCAACAATGCGAGCTCCTTCATATTGTTGTGGTTCTTCATGGTAAAAGATTGTGATGCGCACGTGGTTGTTCACGAAGTAGTCAGTGGTATCTACTTCTTGCCCTCCTACCGGGAAACCTCGATAATAGATGGTGCTCCCATCTGGAGTGATCCCGTTGGTCGCAGCTGGCATGTTATCCACAATCCAATTCACTTCGTAGTTTTTGGAAATCATCTTCCTGAACTTTGAGACTTCCTCTTTCGTCAGCTGCTTGGGCTCGCAAAGCACCTTGCAAGTTTCGTTCATCTTCATGAAAAGCTGCATTTGACGATTAAAAGCGAGTTCTTGACCAATAACTCAGATACTCGTGCCATGCGAGCCTTACGTACCTCGTATGGAGAATTTTCTATGGTATCACCCATGAGATGCTCTCCGAGATTCTCAGCTTTCTTTTGGACGCCTTCCCTTGGTTGGCAATAGGGCAAATCATAATAGTTGAAACCCAAATGTGTGCGTGTAGAAGTTAATTTGTTGACCTTTAATTCCACGGGGTCTCCCACTTTGTATTCATGGGGAGCTACCCCCGGCAGATACAACACTCCCAGAGCACTGCTGGCCACGTTGCAAAGGACAAGGAGTCCCAAGCAAAGCGTGGCTCCCGGGAAATTTCCTCCCGGCATTGCTTTTCCCTAGTTCCTGTTAGAAGTCCAAAATATGTAAACGGCAAAGTATGAAAACTGTTTTTCTTTTTAAATCAATCACCAGGCCCGAAGTAGCGAATTGGGAAAATGTACGGCAAATTGCTTTCCCCTCCACACATTGGGAAACATCGACTTTTCTTCGAGAGTCTGGACATTGACCGCAACGAAATCCCTGCCCCCACTGAAAAGCTTCTATCACCCGTGATAAAGCATGTAAGTTCCCCAGTTCGAGATCCCAGACCTTTTTTGTGACCCTTTAGCTTCCCCTAGGCGACATCCCTCTTAACGTGTCACTCTGTACTGCCCTCGGGCGAGGTATGCGCTTGCCCACAGCGAGGCCATGGTACTCCAGATTAGCCATCCGTTAGCCAGGACGGTAATTATGCTGGTAATGTAAGTTGTGGGCTTCGGAAACCGCGATAAACGCTATAAAATGGCCTGTAAAGAAAGGGGCAAACAGTCCGGCAACTTACCTCGCCGCAAAAACGTGTTTCTACTGCCCTTACGACACTCCAAGTGTTCGATACCAGCGTGCACAATACGGGCGTACACTCTATCAACTCTGGCGCGATTCACTTGAGTGGCACTCAGAGTGAATGAAGAAATTGGTCGCATCCCGGCCGGCAGCCGGGATTTCGTACCGAAATCCACCCGGAAACCCGGTCTGTAACTGAATCCTAGGTACCATACAGAGGTTTTTACGTGGTTTATACACACGTTCCGATGAGACGCCATCCGAACTGGGACTTCTGAATCCTTTCCGAAGCGATACTAACACGTGGAATTGTCAGGGAAACTATGGCGAATCGATTAAACGTCTTGGTCCGTAGCGGCCATCAACCTTCCCAGGTACGTCTTTGATTGATTTATGTGTGATACAATGCTTTCCCCTCCTCGCAAGCATGTGGATAACATTGCATACGTGGTTATTTCGCTTCAACTGCAGCTTGATTTGTCGAATGAACCCATTAAAGATGTCAGACAGACCTTCAAAACCATGGAGCATCTGGCGCAGAACCTCAGGTATGGCCTTATTTACGCTCTCAATCAATCTATAAGGGGGTTTTTCATTTTAGCTTTTTGTACGTCGGTTGTGACTTAAACCGGAAATGGTGGTATGTGCAGAACGCTGACGATGCGCAGGACGGGTTTGACGTTTTTACCGCAAGATCTATCGAGCTTCCGAGCGCTCATTACATTGGATATTCGAGATAATCCTATACGGTATGTGGTTGATTTACTATAAAAAAGAAGCTTTTGTGTCTGTGAGTGTGAATATGAGTTTTCTTTTCTCTTAGTATCACTGTGCGGGCAAGAAGAAGGGGGCGTTGTTTTGTTTTGTAGTCAGCATTTAATTAATTATGGGGATGGTGAATGCTTCCAGGTCTGCAAGTGCTGTACGGGATGGGTTGCGGTCACTCCCACAGCTGAGATACTTGTACGTGACGATGCCGACCGAAGAAGAAGAGGATGAGCTTGTAGTAGCTCTCCCGAATCTCTCCTTTCTGAATGGGGTGGAACTGGAGGATGAACCAGAAGCATTGACACAAACAGCGCAACCAAGAGGACAGGGAGATAGTATAACCGAAACAGGGTTGCGAAAGGGATACTCTCATATGCCACCACCGCCTGCTCCTACAGGCTCAGGCGGAGCGGCAGCTAATACAACCTTTGTCCCATCACTGCCCTCAGCAGCGAAGAATCAAGATAGTAATGTTCAAGCCGGCGCAGCCCCGCCAGGTCTCCAGCGAAGGCAGCAGCAACAGTCACAACTCGGATCAGGGGGGACACAACAAAGAGTACCACAGAACATGCCACATCATCACTCAGAGGGCCAGACCTACGTAGATGATAACATCTCCAACACTGTCGATGTGACTTTATCGGAAGGAGACTTGGAAAACACAGCTCTGGTCTACGGTGCTTTGAAAAGCATCCGAACACATAGGAGACCACGACAAGAGCAAGAATTGACCGAGAGATTTGATTCTCATATGACCGACCTTATGCGCGGTCTATCCACGAATTTGAAGAAGGAAAACAACACATTCTTGCGACAGAACGAGATATTGCAAGCGAAGCGAAAGCTACCGTCCGAGTGTGTAGGCGTAAGTAACTACTTAAAACAATGCCGTCGTGTGATGTTGACTGGAATAATCAGTTTTGATATCATGACGCAATGCAGCTTCTTGTAGACCTTGTGGAGAAAGATATGGGACACCCGACTTTGGCAGCTGCCATCCGGCGACTTACAGCGGTAAGTATCCCGATTTTGGAGCTCTGTTTGATATTCTGTACACCGTTGAAATGTGCGACCCTCAGCTATACGATGGCGTATTCGATGAATACGATAGAGTCTCTAAGGAAATGGTTCGATGCTATCAGTCAAAAGTTTCTTCTCTACAGGTAAGTTTCAATGTGCTCTCTGGAATCTTTGTGATTGTATTTGTGTGTCGACGTCTAAGTAATCTTCCTTTTAATCCTGACACAGAGTGATGTCACGCGTGCTGAATCAGAATCTGCGCAGCTGCTAGAAGCCGCAGAAGCCTTGGAACAAGAAGCTGCCACTGCCAAGCGTCGCAATCAGCAACTAGAAGTAGGTTAATCCTATGCCATACCTTGCTCAGTGCAGTTTTCTTTAAACAGCCGGCTTTTATGGATGCAGCAATACATCAATGGTACCGCTGCGATGCCGTCTGCAGCATCCACTCAATACGAAACGACGACAGCGCAATATGCTATACCCTCAGAGTATCGTGCTAGTGACGAGACACAAGAAGTACCTCAGACTTCTCAAGGTTTTCATTCGAGACCGACTTCAACTGCAGGAAAAGAATCGGCTACTACTTATGCCACCAATAATCATCAAGCTGCAGGTGATAAGAATAATCTGCGCTCCGTCCCTTCGAATTCCGAGTTCCACTTGGCTACTGAAGCTCGCGCCAGACGAAAGGATCAAAAACCACAAGAAGAATCTGAGAAACCAGCCCAAGGAAAAGCTCAAAACGAAGCTCCTCCGAAGACTTTGTCTTTGAATCAGCTTAAAGACTTCATTGAGAGCATTTATGCGAGTAAAATCAGATTTGATGCAAAATGCGAAGAAGCGCGCTTGCCCTACGAAACACTAGAACAGCATATGTACACATACTTGAACCAGCGCTACGGCTTGAGATCCCTTATTTTGAGTTATGCAGCCGCTATTATCCGCGGAGTCAACACTTTTTCTCAAGCCGACAACGACGTTCGTGTGTTTGGGTGTATCTTACGCAACGAAATTGATGAAGATTTCCGGTTTGTTCAGCGTCAACTTAAAGACACGGTAAGAACATATTGTCTTGTTTTTGCCTGTTTCGGATTTGGATCCGCGTGTCGTTTCGCAGGTTACTGAACTCTTGAAAGTCCACCTGAAAGGCAGACATCCTCTAAAAACTGATGATGCAATTTCTCAAATGATTGATGAGAAAATACATGGCTATGTTGCTTTAAGTGAATGCTCCGATATTGTCCGATACATGTATTCAGCGGAAGATGCCAATGAGCTTATGCATCAACTGGAGACCATAGCTGCCAGCAGTGAGAGAGGCAATGAGCAGAACGAGTCTGATGAAGAAGAACATCGACGAGAACCTCCGAAACGATTGTCGTACAACAGATTTTTGAAGACTCTATTGGATTTCCAGCTTCGTGGTCACCTTCATTTTCTGAGAAACTTCCGCTCCAACTTTCGTGAACAAGACGATGACAATGATGGAATCATTACGCATGCGCAATTTGAGAAGCTTCTGCAAGCGATAGCTCCGCAAAAGTCGAAATCAGTCAACCGGCAGGCATACAATGAGCTCATAAAGCAGGTAGATCCGTTTAACTCTGGAAGGGCCACCTTTTCTCAGGTATGTGTTCGCTTGCTGATAGCTGTACGTCCTTAGCACTTTGACTTGAGTTGTCTTTCACTTTGTGTTGTTCAGTGTGTTTCTGCTCTAAGTCCGGATCTAGTGAGCCAGCAGGAACATTGAGAGGGTCTGTCTTGACATAAGCGCAATATGGATTTGCTGCAAATGACTATGCTTCCTATAAAAGAAGCAGAGAGTTGTCTCTGTTGATAGGAAACGTATAGTCAACGTGGCACCCTGAAACATATATTTAAGACAAGGGGGACTCTTCAGCAGCTTTAAGGAGAGGAACAATGCTGAAATGGGTTATAGTTACGTGTCGTAGATTGGTTTTACATCATGTCCTCAACTAAATGAAGAAGACTCTGCTTTTTACTATTGTCCTACTCCAAGTATCTAGTCTAGCGACTAACTTGCTTGCGATATCGAAGCTGTACATTGCTTTGATGCTAGGTGGAAGTATACACTTCAGTGTATCACCATTCACAGACTGAGTCACAGTGACTCACCTCACTTCTTGCCACTGGCAAGTTGCCAGTAACTAAGTTGTCAACCTGACTTTCGGATTCTTGCGCGGAAACTGAATAGTTAAGCCTTCGAGCAACGTTTAGTTGTCCCCAAACAAAAGCGATCAGAACATATTGATAAAGCGAAAGCAACAAACTTGCGTCGTGATACGTGTTTTGGTGTTTTCGTCGATCATACACTCAATATCTCTCTAGAGAACAAACTAACCATGCGAGGTTCCGTTGGAATTGGCTTCGTGGCGGCCATTCTGGCCACCACGTTTTCATGTGCAACTGCTCTCAGTTTAAGAGACCCTTCAAAACTGATTCAAGAGTACCAGAATGGCCTCAAAATTGACCCTGTGCCATGTAAGTGAATGCAATGAATACCACGTCACACCCTTCCCGTGCGGAATGGAATTGCATCTTGGGAGAAGTGTTCGACGAGTTATTTCACTGTATGTTTGCACCGCCTGGTTTGCAGCTCTGAATGTGACAAAGTACTTGGGACGGTGGTACCAAATGTATGACAACATCCTTCAGAACGCGACCTTCGAGAAAAACGGAACTTGTTTGACTGCGGGTGAGTCATCGATTCATCTTCGCTGCTACCCCCACTAGCCTCATCATCTGAAATCGTGGATTGTCGAAACAACCTCCAATGCGGTACAGACTACGGACTCTTCAGTAACGGGAGTGTATCTGTGTACAATGCTCAGCGCGACAATGGTCCACATGGACCGCTCAACAGCATTCGAGGGTACGCTTATCAGGTAAGTAGTAGCAACTACCGCTGACGTTCGAGCTTATTGTGGAACGCCTTTGCTTCTTGCTGCTCTCAGCCCGATTCTAGTGAGCCGGCCAAGCTCAAAGTTGTTCTATTTGGAGGAGCACCCTTCCCGGCTCCTTATTGGTAAGTCAAAAAGTTTGGTTAAGAGCTCGCGGTAATTAACAGTTGGAATTATGGGCACAATTTTGCAGGATCGTGAATCTTGGTCCCCAGAATTATGGACATGAGAATCTTTACTCCTATGCTGTTGTCTCAGATGGTTTCCAACTGTCGTTGTTTGTCCTTGCACGGGATCCTCAGGAGTTCCGTCAAAAATACGAAAGCGATGTTCTCAACTGGCTTAATCAACACGGGTTCACGAATCCTTTGAATAAGCCTTATCCAGTTTATCAGGTACGCTACTTAACATCGATCAATTCTTTAAAGTTTGCTAAAAGTTAGTGGTTACGTTTTTGACATCGGTGCAGCAATCTGACTGTGAGTATGCTCCGCGACCTGGCTTTGCCGTCTAACTTACAGCTAGAATACGTGTCTGTGGCACAACCATGATCCCTTGGCTAATAGATTCATGACGATGTGCTGAATTAGCTCGAATGGTATTACATGTTTGGTGTCACTAATAAACACATGCCTATCCAGAGCGCGTTCATCCTCCACACGTTAGTCTGATATGCAAGTGTTGATGATTTTTAATGTACTGCGTCCGTTTCAGCTTCATCTCAGCTACCTGGTATATGTTCCAGTCTGGCCTGCAATTACCCAACTTAAGTGAAAGGATGACGTTGTATTTCCTGCTGCTCTTGACTTTGCTACTGTTGTAGCTCGATCCTGAGTTTAGACTGTAGCTTTTTATACCATGCTCTGACCACTGTACCACATGTACCGGGGTATTCTCTGTACAAAGAACACACACAACGAAGCTTATTTCCAGCAAACTGTGTATCACGTTGCTCCCGCAGCCCGAAAGAAGTGCACTTCACATTTATGCTTCCTACAGTCTCTTCTTTGGCTTTACATTCGTTCTCAGTTTTTTCCTCGGCTGGGCGACAAACAACTACGGTAGCGGAACTTCTTCTGCATGTCTTCGTTAAGTGCAAGTAAAGATTGCTTTGTGCAGAGTTTCATCTGCCTCCACTGGCGTGTTGTATTCACTCTATCAACACACACGGTTTGGTGCGCAATTGCTCTGTCGTTTTCTGGCAAGCTCAAACCCGTCTTGGAAAAGCGCATATCTGCCGCTGGACCCTGGGAAAGTGAGGACGATGCTGGAGATCCTGCGACCTACCTGGACGAATTCCCAGGACTCCCACTCTCAGCAACCACGTCGCTGTTTCCTCGCCAAGGTACTACTGCTACTGATTATTACGGTCTCTCTTCCCCAGTGCAATGACGCTACAATCGCGCACTGCCGCCGTGGTGAACCATGTTGGCCGACACAGGAGGAAATTGCCCAATTGAACCAGACCCTGGGATCCGGGAACATCAACAGGGCACTTTATTGGAAAGGAAGTTCCTATCCGAGGCCCTGTGCGGTTCCCGTGGGCTCTCGAAATCAACAGCCGCTATATGGCTTTGGAAAGGATGGAATGGATGCCGTGTACAGCGGGGACGGCTCCACTGCCGGACTGCCCTGCTTTCTGAACGGAACCGAAAGTCGACCTATTTGTCTCGCCGCTGTCCGGAACAATCCTATGGAGAATTGGAGCCCCGGATTGGTGGTCTGGCCAATCAATGCAGAGCAAGTGCAAACTGCTGTCAATTTTGCTCTGCGCCACAACATGTGTATTATGGTCGCCGGGGAAGGTCATGAGTTTTTGAATCGGCACAGCTGTGACCAAGGAGTTATGATACGTACTACGCTGATGAAGTCGTTTAAATGGGATCCTAATGATACCAGAGGATTTGGAACTGAAGGCGGCAGTGTGCGAGTGGGACCAGGTGTCACGTTTAGTGAGCTCCAGCAGTCTGCTAGCCAACATGATCGATTTATTTCTTCCGGATGGGCCGTTACAGTTGGTATTCTCGGATGGAGCGTTGGAGGGGGGCATGGACCTTTTGCCCCCTCTGCCGGATTGGGTGTCGACAATATTCTGGAAGTCGAAATTGTTACCGCCAATGGAACCTCAGTCATCGCTAATTCCAAAGAGAATTCTGATCTCTTTTGGGCACTCCGGGGTGGGGGAGGCTCCACTTGGGGAATCATCACAGCATTGACGGTAAGGGCCCACAAGAATCCGGAATCAGGCTTTACACTTGCACGAGCTACATGGAGTGGCTCGATGTGCTCATCTGGCAAGCAAGATCTTCACAACCTTATTGATGACTACCTGAACTGGGCGCTTCGTTTGGACAAGCCCTGGAGCGGACTAGCATTTATAACACCACGTACCTCGTCATCAGCACAGTGTGGAGGTAATTGGACTTTTGTGCTGCAATATGTGTTTTTGGGCTCAAATGCTGAAGCCAATGACACTTGGAAGAATATCACTGAATCTGTTTCTGGTGGACGCCAGTATATGGCTCAGTATACTGAGTGGTGGGATCTGGTAAAGAACTATGAGCTTGAACCAATCCACCCCAACCCTTGGCTGGCACCAGAAGGCAATAGCCCAGGAGGATTACCTTCGGTCTTTGTGGGAAGAGATGTAGTCGCCAACGGAGACTTGAGTTCTTTGCTTAAGAACCGGCTAAACGATTGCCCGAATGAAGGTATCTGCGAGATTCAGCAATTGTATACTGATATTACGGGAAACACAGATTCCCCTCAAAACCCGAATGTATCTATCAGCAGTGGATTCAGGACAAGTCTCTTCCATTTTATATTTGGATATTGGAACTCCACAATCACTCAACAGTACTATTCCCTTGGCTCGAACTCTTACTTTTCCGAAAGCGCGTACAACATGGTTAATTGGACAGAACGGTACTGGGGAAGCAACTACGGGGACCTACTAAAAATCAAAAATCGCTGGGACCCTGAAGGTGTGTTTTGGTGCAGACATTGTATAGGTGATGAGGCATGAGTCTCTGCACATAATTGACAACGATCCTCCATACTGTACATTCTCTGACCAGCTGCTGATTCCATTCAGGAACGCAACGTTCCACTTTGGTATATGCTCTCTTCCATTTCCTTCTTCAACACCAATCACTGCTTCGTCCTCAAGTGGATTTGTGAAGTGAAAAGCGTGAGAATTTTCTCACTCGTCCGTAAGAAGTGGACTCGCATGTCTTTAGCAGGCGTCAATTGGATTGATATGGCACCAACTTCGACGTTTTCTAGGGTCAAATTTGGGAGGCAAAAGCGAATATTTTTTGTGCGTCATTCTATATAACAAGAAAATGAGTCAAGCAAGGATTTTCCTCGCCAATTTGAAGCGATCCATTCACCAGTTCGAGCAAGATGACACCACATATATGTACTACAATGACGATAGGACGGGATACATTATGGTACTCAGCAACCCAGAGAGCCGATATGGACCTACACCCTTTTTCTTCACCTTCGAATTGGGAAATAAGTACCCGGAGGAACCTCCGCGGTTTAAGTTCATTTCAGTAGACAAGAACCGAATTCATCCGAACGCCTACGTGGGCGGAAAAGTATGCTTATCCATTCTTGGTACGTTTGGTGGCCCTGGCTGGACAATGTCAATGACATTGCACCACGTGTAAGTACACTTAGTGATTGGTTGGCATCTGTCTTTTTGCGATATCCTGTGCTTCGTTCCTTTTCACAGAGCCCAAAGCATACAAACACTTTTGAACGAGCATCATCCTTTACAATGCGAGCCCGGTTTCGAGGAAAGCGAAAACCCAAAGGTCCGGAGGTATAGCCAATTCTTAGAGAATCTCAGCCTACGCCACATGGCTGCCAAGTGCTATGCGATACCAGTTGAACATGAGAGTGCGCGTGAATATTTTCGGGAGCGTTTACAGAAAATTCTTGAAGAGGACAACCGCATTGAAGCTTATAAGAAGGCTTTCCAAGGGAAGCTTGACAGTTGTATACAACACAGGGTCCAAGCACCGGGCATGTACTCCTGTCGCCTCGATCGATCCGCAAATCAGAGGGATTTGAACCATCTGAACGCAATCCTTTCCGCTATATATAATGGAAATGATCCTAAACAAGCAACAATCCCCGCAACCTCCGGGGTTCACCAACACTCTAATGCAATAGCTGTTGGAGGCGCAGCAACAGCTGGTAACATCCGAACCAGCGAAGACGGGACAATGACTAAAGGGCTTGTAAGGAATGCTAATACAAAAGCTACGAAGGGCGGCAAAGAAACCTCTCCTGAACAGAGCTCGGGACAGGGGAGAGCTGTGCATGAAACTGCCACTACACAAGCGAACACAGGGCATGAATCAAAGGCACCCGCTGGGAGATCAGCCGAGAGTCTTACAAATGATAATAATAAGGACGGCTTAGGGCTGTACTTAAGGTTGAACAGTTCGAAACATGGTTCTAGCAATGCGGCTAGCAGGTCATCCCGTGTTTTTGGAGAAAGCGAGACAAGTCGCGCAGAGAGTGCCAATCAAAGAGATACCAGAAACCCCTCTACATTGGGACGATTGCTCCAAGGCATAGGAGGGATGCTACTTGGCGATTGGAGTCACGGGTCGAGCGGTGTATCTCAGCCACTACCTAGAAATCACGCTATCAAACAGTCTCGCTGCTCGTCGAAGTTTCGTAGCCCTCAAGAGAATACAAGTACCACAAATGAGCACCTCTCGAGCCGGGAGAGAACACTCTTTCTACTTGCAATACTGGCGCTCTTGATTTTACTGCAGTTTTTCTAGGCTAGTTTTGTGGCAAACAGAAAGCACATTCAAACGAATAATGACTTATCATACACAATTACTGTTACACATAGCGCGTTGCTGCTTCTCGGCTTTCTGTTGATGTGACAATCTCAAAGGTGCTTGAAAGCTGTTATTAGCTGGGGTCAGTTCTATGCTTTCGTTGACGTCTATAGAACTCATACTAATAGCTGGAAATTCAAGTGCTTATTGAAACAGTGGGCAATTCTAACTTGCAAAAGCCCTGATGGATACGTGCCTCCACGGATCAGTGATCACTCCACGGAGTCCACGGCTACTGTGCGGGAACCTTCGGGTAATCTTTTCGTAGAAGACAATAATCCGTGATAGTGTCACCCGGAAGAACTCGCCCTCCCCGCTTAATCGGTTAATCAGGAATAACAACCTCTTCAAACTTCATGAACCTGATTGAGTAACGCAGCGGTATATCAAATACAACTGGTTACAAGCATTTCGAAGCTCTTCATTTTCCTTGTTGAGTTCTTCCGCCCTTTCTCGCTGCGTACGCATCTGTCAAGGAGAAATCAGATTGCGAGATTGCCGATTTGCCGGTAACATTTAGCTTCTTGCGACTTCTCGCTGACTCGACACTTACTTGAGCGTTCTCTGAGATCAGGTCCCTGATTATGTTACGCAGTTCTTGAGTGTATCTTTCTAGATATTCTTCTCGTTGGCTCCGTTGATGAGTTGACGCGGAGGACGAGGAAAAGGACGAGTTTGGTACGGACGTCTCCACTTCATCTGTATTTACAGATCCGGTATTCCGGTCTACTATCACACACTTGAATGAAATCGGTTATTTCAACTCAGCAAGGGCGGAAAGCAAGGGCTTACCTTCTGCTGTCTCGCGTTGGGGTGTCTTCTGAGACACTGGATCATATCGTTGTTGACTTCCGTAAGAAAAGACACTTACGTACTCAGTCAACTTGTCTATCTTTTCTTCCATTCTCTCCAATCTTTGTTGCAATTGGACATCAGCCTGTTTATCGCTAGCAGGATTGGGTTCATCGTCCATTGTCTGTACATGAGAAATGATTAGGGTCGTATGAGCGCGTTGTCACCTATGCTATGGCTTACGTCATCTCTTCGAGAGTTTGGATCTGGACTTGACTTCATTGAGGACTTGACGGAATCATGACGCGACCGTTTCCGCGATTTCGACTTGCGTTCACCTCTTCTATGTAAGTAATCAATCTGTTTTGGAGCATCGCATACTTAATTATTATCATACTGTTTGTTATGTGCAAAGAGACGTTGACCCACCTCTCCTAGTAAAGCGATAGTCGTTTCTGATATCCCCGTATATCTTACAGGCGGCGAAACTCGCGGCACTTCGTTCACGGTAGCTAATTCTTGAGCTGATGAAGACGCCTGCGCATGAGAGCCACGTATTCGCAAAGAAGACAACGCCAGAAGTAAAAATTTCACTAATCATGCCTAATCATCGTCACGTGGGAAGTATATCTTACCTCCGTTTGTGCTTGAGAGCTGGAATTCCCACAAATGCGTAGTGCGTCATCCGAAACAATACAACTGCGATGCTCCCCTCTATTAGAACTAACATCAGTGGGTAAATTAGTGGTTTGCTGTCCCCTATCAGTAAATTGCCGCTGAATAGAGCTTGCAGCAGATAATCTACGGTAATGAAAATGACCAAATTCTTCTTTCTCTCCGTGAGTTCTTCTTTCTTGCCTGCCTCCATGGCTTCCAAATGAGTAGTGTAGACTTCGCTGGACTCTCCGTTCTGATTCGTAAGGCGTTAATGAAGATTCGGAGTCGTAGGGTTCTGTCATAGTGCCTTTGCTAAGGTGATAATAAATGAAAGGAATTCTCGGTGAGAATCGACGAGAATTCAGCCTGAAACTGTTGTAGCTGAACTTTTACTTTACGGAGTTTTCCTTCACTATGTCTCTGACCGCATTCATTCGCAATACGATTTATTAAATAGGCTCGAAGTCTGATATTCGCAGCTTGCCAATACGCTGAATTCGGCCTGCATGCTCTCACGCAGCAAACTAGCTCGACCAAGTGCGGTACACTTTGGGTTCCGTTTCTCAATCTATAATATATCCAAAAACAGTGAAATTATCCTGCTGAATTTATCTGTAAGTTATGGCCCATATACGCTGCGTAGATGAGATAGTTGCACCAGTATGTATCTTGAATACGAAAGGAATTCCAGAAATCGGAATGCTTGTCAGTTATCAGTGGTCAGTGGGTTCTCTTCCTTTGACCTTTCCGTAACTGGAGCATCTATAAGACTACTGCATTAATTTGTCCGTCTCCGTATTATTCACAGTTCATTCACATCTACTGTCGTCGCCATACAGTCCCTCGTTCTAGACTAGGAGGAGTGGCAAGTTTTGGAAGAATTGAAGGAATTCTCGTAATCTCCTCGGTGGTATATTCTACTCTGTAATGGCTGCTGATCGTAGTCAAATTAATGGTAATGCTTCTCAGACTAAGTCTGCTTCCTTTGAATGGTCTGTAGGGCACTTGAATGGGCACAAGGATGAGGTTACCTACCTGTGCCAGCATCCTCAGCACCCTCACATTATCCTCTCAGCAAGGTAAAATGATAATGAATACGAACTATACATGTAAATATACACATCTATAGTACGTATACGCCCTTGCAGTGTGGATGGGACCGTCAGATATTGGGACATAGAGGCTCGGAAAACCATCAAAGTGCTGGTCTGGAGGAAGGCTTCCCACGGCGATATTCCCCCCGAGGAAGGCGATACAAGTATATCCTGCATATTAGTAGTCCCTAATGGAGCTTCCAATGACACAGAAACGGTGGTATTGTGCCGGGGAAACGAAATTGGCGTATTTGAAAAGGTGCAAGTGGAATTGGAATTGGGAGGCGATTCCTCCATGATATACAGAGCCCCAAGCTCCATTTTACATATCCCCGATGCCGAAGAACTGAATGCATTATCATATGTGTCATCATCAGAAGGCGTTATTAGGATCATGGCGGCAGATGACAGCGGCGCAGTGTTTCCTGTGGAAATAAAGGATGAGGAATCCTCAGGCTATTATACACCCACATATGCTATACATAGCAATGTATGCACATATTGTGCAGCCGTCCAGAGCCAGAAGTACGTCAGCGATGATCATAATGCACGGTGTGTTATCTCAAGTGGAATGGACTGTCGAGTAATTCAATCGTGAGTACGACAGCGCTGTATCTTTCTTTATCATCATTATAAGGACTAATGTGGCTGCTTTATTGCGCAGGAGGCATTTCTTCGATGTCCGGCAAGGGACAGCTGGACCTTCCGTGCTCTTTGATACAACAATAGGTTCCCAAGAGCAATCGTTGGTGGCAATTGGCGCAAGGGGAAGTTCGGCCATTTCGCCGTCGAGCACAGGAAGTCAAGCTCTGAATCCTCCATTCGTACACAGTATAGCTATCGATCGGACGCACACGTGGATCGCATGCAGTGTCGGCGATGGTAGTTGTGCAATATTGGACATGGAAGAAGGAACTGAGCAGATGCGGTTATTCGGTGAGCATGCAAACAGTGTTGTATGCGTGGCCTGGTTTGATGTTCACGGCCTCGCCGAATGTGACACAACTGATGCTGTTGCACCAGAGAATTGTGTAGTTACGGCAGGGACAGACGGTCGTATCGTAGTTTGGAGGGTGGATCATGCCTTGCAGCAATCGGATAGACAGCGTATCGTCAGACGCTTAAAACTTAGCCAGAAGATGGCGTCGAAGAAAGGAGCCAGAAAAGGGGCTGCTAAACCACAGGATCTCGTCCCGCCAGAGGTTGCCTACCGTATTCTCCACAGAAAATCTGCCGAAACTGCTGCCCGCTCAGGCACATCGATAAACTGGATAGTAGCATCTCCCGCTTGTGGAGACTCCATTCTCGTATGCGATACATCGGATCAGATTACGTACTACACAGAACTTTCAGATGCAATCACCCGGAAATTGCACTCCTAACGCTCCGCTGATACAGACATATATAGCAAAAAGTATTTTCACATCAGTATGATAGCCATTGCCCATGTGTAAATATCTCAGGTCGTGCTAGCGGGAGATGACTTCTTGTGTTTCTTCCGCTTCTTCTTCGTGCTTGGTTTCGTCTTGGGAGCCTTTGCCGTACTGGGGTTAGTCTCAGCTAATTTTGAGGGAGTGACAAAATGCCCATTGGCCGTGGAATTGTCGACTTCGGACGACTCACCAGCAGAACGTTTCTTCTTTCTTTTGCGCCCTGTTTGGGGGGTTTTCTCCACGCTGCCTTCCATTTTGTCGGCTGAGTTTTCGGGGATCATGGCGTTCTGTTCTTCCTGGATGTTTTCGTCAACCTGATTGTGCTGTCCTGCAAGTTGTTCGTCTCGAGAGCTCGCAACTTCTTCTTCCGATACATTTTCCTCTTCCTTTTTCTCAGCCCCGACTGAATCCATCGCCTCCGGAGAGAAATCTTCCTCATGCTCCGTGGCTTCATCGACACGTACTTCTCGGTCGTTCTGTGACTGTGTAGATTGATCCTGATCCTCATCCTCCAACAAATTTCCCTCCTGACTTTGGTTATTTTCATTAGAATCATAATACGGATTCGAGGTGGAAGCTGCAACAATCGCATCCAAAGCACCTTGTAAGTGAAACAGTTGGTGCTGCACTTTCAACTCTTCCCTCAGTTTATGTTGTAGCTTCACAAACCAGTGGTCAATTGTGTAGCTCTGACCCATTACAGGGGCATAAATATCCAAAATCATGTTTGCTACATCCAATAACACGGAGCTATACCGGGGATGGGTGATGTAGCGAACGACAAAGGAGACAAGTGGTTCCAGGTTCGTTTCATCCCTGTTGGCAATGGCGGCACGCAGTCCCCCTCTGCGTGTCAGCTCCTCTAGCATCGACAATATTATAATGGGGTTGAAAGTGCTCAGCGTAGCAGTCAATGCTTCGTTGTATTGGAACTTCTTTAGATACTTTTCGTACTTGTTCAGTTTGGGAGCTTTGTCCGTTTCGGCTACAATGTCACTGGTGGAAGGAGTTCGACTTTGCCCTCTCATGAAGTACTTGTAGGAGCCTCCTCGTATAACATCAGCTTGTCTCTTTTCGGCAGCTACTTGCTTGCTGGGCACGATTCGCTGCTTTACTGTCACCGTCTTATCAGTTGTTCCGATGGCCAGACGGGTGTTATCAGCATTCACAGCAGCACTCAGAATGGGCGAGGAGTGCTTAAATCCATAAGCAACTTCGTACGTGTTGAGATCGTAAAATTTGATGTGCCCATCCAGGCCGCCTGAAAGCAAGCGTTCTTGAGTGCCGTCAAGACATAGTGTCGTAATCTGTTTCTGGTGGTTCGACAACGTCGTCAATAGCTTTCCCCCTGACACAATATCCCAAACCTTGAGATAATTACTTCCCGCACTAACAAGAGTACCGTTTCCTCGCAGCATCATCAACGCAGAGACGGGAGCACCATGGTCTAGTTCCATTGTGGGATGACTGCCAGAGCCACTCTGTTGTACTCGACTGTCCCATAACTTCACAGTGTGGTCGTAGCTTCCAGAGGCAAAGATAGATGACGATACGTCCGAACATGCGATGGCCCGCACATAGTCTGTGTGTTTGTTATCCAAACTGGTGACAGGACTTTCTGAAGACACATCCCAGACTTTGACCGTAGCATCATCCCCACCGGAAATTATATTTGTTCTCCCACTAAATTTTGTTGCATATACAGGGCCTTTATGACCTCGGAATACACGCAACATTGCTTTCGTGGAGGCATTATGCAAGTGAATTGGTCCACTGTCACTTCCTCCGACCAGTAGTTTGCCATCTCGGGGACGGAATTCTCCCGATCGGGCAATATCTTTGAACCGACTGAACGTGTGTTTCGGTGCCAAATTCTGTCCATTGTACACCACGATTCTGCCAAAACATCCCGAAAAGGATATCGAGCAATGATAGTAGCACATATGGTGATCATTGCCAAACTAACCTTGCTGAAGTGGTCACCGCCAAGTCGTGTGGGGCCACTGGGTTGAAGCATAAGTGGTTGACAGCACCAATCTGCATTTAGTATACATGGCATCGCATACAGCATACATACACGGCTAATGCATGGGAACGCTCCATATAATGCATTACGTACTTGGGAAATGGTCACGGGACGACGGAAGCGCTTCCAAAACCGAGCTGCAAACAGAGCACATACACCATGCAATCACGCTATTCCACTTTGGTGACAAACTATACTCATTTTCACATCGGATCGGGCCAAAACGACCCGTATACACGGTGCATAAAGCATCTAAAAAAAGCACTGAAGATAGACATTACCTTCCTCGGTCTCTCTTTCCTCCAGTTGAGGAAATCGTTTGATTTCCAATTTCGGGAAATCAGACGACATTCTCTTCCGTATTGTATGCTATCCAAGCCGACTGGTACTATGTAATAGGCTCCTCAAGACTGCACAATACGGCCTGAAACGAGCTCAATGAAAGCACTGTGTCAGTGATGAAAGAAAAGATTGTCCGATCTAGTTGACTTCCATTCATTGGCTACATATATCGCGTTATAAATGAAGATATTGTGAAGATAGCGTCAGGTGGGCTTATAGGAGGGTGTATGGCGCGTGGGAGTGTCTTGGAGCTTCAGCAACGCAGGAAATGGCGCTGCGCCAACCCCCACGGTCGTCTCAAGTCAAGAGGTCTTCCCCTTTATCAAGCTCAAATAGTCGTTCCAATGGTTCCTGGGTAAAAAATGCTCTCGTCATCTTGTTCGCCATCATCTGTTGTGTCGGAATCCTCCTGACTCTGGTCGGCGTGCACTTGGAAACGGACGCAAATGGCTACGGAAGACCCATTCTTCGCCGAGTGACAGAGGATTTACCACCACTTGTGGAAAAACTTCCAAATCTTTCACCCAGGGGGGACCAAGGGTCCTCCCAAGAGGCCTCTAAACAGGACCAAACAGGGCAGACGCAAACACATTTACGTGCATTCAAGGAGCAACAAGCTGAACCGGAAACAAGTTCGGAAGGAAACACGGTTACAACAATAAGTACGACTAGTTCTGGTACGTCCACGACCAGCACCAAAGAGGAGGAGAAGGACACGAATGTTGCGGAGAGTAAAGAAGAGACGTCAACTGTGAATCACAATGTCGTTTCTGACTCGACCAGTGCAGGAAAAAAGCAATCAAGTGCTTATGACTGTAGTCTGTTCAAGCACTCTATGCATGACTGGAACGACTGGCAGAAGCTACTGAAGGTTTCAACTGATGTGTCAAAATCGTACCACGTGTTTTCAACTTTGCCGGATTCTGATAACCAGTGTTTCAACTTTCAGCCAATCTTGCTTCCCAAAGTTTCCAGAATTAGTAAATCAGACTGGACAGCAATTATTCGCGTTCAGAAAACGGCGTCTAAGACTGTTACCGCAATATTGTTGTGGTTGTTAGCAGATGCGTTCAAAGGAGACGGTGCAGCCCGCACTGTATGTAACGCCAACTTTTTTGGAACCTCGGCTGTTCCCACGACAGAGGAGGTCAATGAAGTGCGGGACATTATGCCTGCTTCCCGTCTGTTTCGTGACCCCTATTCACAGCGTCTCGAGTTCGCAAAAGCTCAGGTTACCAAAGACACAGATTACTGGAAAGCAGTGGAAAATTCAAAGGAGGAAAAATCGATTGTACTCGATAATCACTGGATACGTGGAGCAGCCAAAATATACGATTTCAAAGGACTTCGTCCAGAGTTCCTTGAGCAAGCTCCAGAGCGGATCATTCCTGTATTTGACTCGGAAGCCGTGAATCCGTGGTACAAAGGAGCGGAGTTGGAAGAATACAAAATAACGCGCAAGGAGTCCTTTGAACGAGGATGTAGTGGATTCGATCCTCCCCAAAAAATTACGCCTAATAGTTACAGATGTAACTATGTTTTTCAGCAGCATATGCACGTGGGCGACATTTTTGGCTCGCTTTGGGAAACTATGGCAGTAGAGTCGAACCGTGTCCGTATCATTACCGCCCTGAGGCATCCAGTAAAGAGAACTTTGAGTGAGTATAAACATTTAGCGTTTGGAGGTAAGTCGAAAACGGTACAAACCTTCAGTAAATGTCTGAGAATACATGAAGCATGAACAATTGCAGGACAACCTGTTTGGGACTACTGTCATCACCCGAAATTCAAGGGCCTCGGCTCTCATTGGGCTACCGGTAATGATGAATTCGGAAAAGGCGATCATGGCAAGAATTACTTTAGGAACTTTATGTTGAACCATTTTCATGCGTTTGGGATGCGCAATCGGCAGGTGAAGATGATATCCGGCCTTGTGACTGAGCCTCAGGTGCTTACATTGGACCAGAGCAGGCTGGCTTTCCAACAGCTCCTTGACGGTATTATGGATTCAGAAGGAATGAAACAATACGCTCCTGGGCCGGTGTCACCTGAAACCAAGTTGCCGAAGCAGTACCTTGAGTGGGCTAGGACGGCCTTGCGCCAAGCGCAATTTCAGATTTTGAATTCTTCGGCAGTTGTATTAATGGAGCGGCTGCCCGAATCTATAGCAGTGATGCTTTACACGTTTGATTGGAGACCAAGGGTGACTGTACCAGATCGCTTAAAGCGGTTCCCCTCTGCTAGGGTCTCCGAAGATCCCTTGCTTTTCGGCAATTGGGAGGGACAGGAATACGATTATGACGCCGAGCAAGATGCAGCACGCAAAAAAGAGCTGAGTCAGAAGCCTCAGAACTATCATTTTCAAGGAGCCAATCTAGATAAGTCTATTCATCTGTCTTCCGACATACCGCGAGTAGTGGACGATACTATGAGGTCGGCAACGGAGGATAGTCGACATGTTATTCAAGGAGCGCGGAATGTGGGGGCGCCTGATAGCAAGGCGTGGGAACGTTTGCTACATATAAGTAAAGGGCTTAGTGAGCAACTCACCAACCGGGAAAACGTGGATAAACGAAAGATACCCTTTGCAGTGGATGACGATATTTCCAACGATATTCTAGCGACGAACCATCTAGATGCATCCTTGTTTTATTGGTCGGACAAACTACTAAGTGCACGCGTGGCATTAGTGAAACGCGAGCTTGCAGCATTAGAAAGCGCACATAAATAAATTCTGTTTCATAACAGGAACCACCTGTTGTAACACAGACGGGACGTTGTAGCTGAATATTCCGTCGGTACGGAGTATTAAGATGGATCCAACCAGAGCTGCTTAATAATAATAATCTGAAACGCTTCGCGTGACATGACCCCAGCTTTGGCAGTAGATTCCCCACCTTTGGGTTCGGCAGTAGCTGGATTTAACCTTTCCAGGCTTCCTTATGAACGGAGAGGAAAAAGCATGAATGACACTGAACGACCTTATTCGCGCTAGTCTGTGACTACTTTCCACCCTTCGTTGAATGTTTTTCTTCCATTTCAGCCAGTTCTTGCTTAACAAGAGATACTCTTGCGGACAATAACTTGTCAGTCCAGTAGAAAAGAGCAGCATCCCAATGATTAACGGCGAGTATGTCGTTGAATATATGTTGGTCTACGTCAAAAGGAATCTTTTGGTGGTCTACGCCCTCCCTACTGGACAATGCTTTCCCCATATGTTCACTTATGTGTAGAAGTCGATTCCATGCCCGTGACCCCGGAGACACCGTGTCTACTTCTGATCCTCGAATAACTTTCGCACTATCTTCAGTTGCCGGCTTTAGGTCATGAACCTCTTCGCGAACATTTGAAGAGACTTGGATACTATTACCGCTTCCGCTGTGCTTTGTAACGTTAGACCAATCAGAAAATAGGAACGAATCCTTATGTGTCAGCTGGCTGGTAGGGAAGCAAAGCTGCTTATCTGTTAAACGAATTTCGGGACGCCAATTGAGGGTGTACAGTAGTACGGCTATGGACTCCGGTAAACGCTCCAGCAGTAGAAATCCCGTTGAATTAGTAAGCTGATACTGGGCTTGATGAAATGCCGCTAATCCCCAGCGCATATACTCCGCATCAGATGGTGCACCAGAAACATTGCCATCAAACTGCGCAAATCGTTTTTGCCCTTCGAGATCCATTAATGGGTTGGCGATTTGCTTCCAGATGTGTCTACTATCTGCGAGCGACGGCACAGTCGGTTCAGTGACAAGACCAGAAAGCATCTTCGTCTGCCTATTTCTCATGCCATATGCATGGTACTCATTTAGCATGAACTCTCGAAAATAGTTTCTCCCTTTGTCACCAGTTC
The DNA here is from genome assembly GCA_001687465.1 of Halocafeteria seosinensis. Lineage (NCBI taxonomy): Eukaryota > Bigyra > Bicosoecida > Halocafeteria > Halocafeteria seosinensis. The sequence goes on along the minus strand of LVLI01000251.1, from coordinate 67,937 downwards.
CGAATTTATTATTCCCAGTCTTCCATGACGCTCCCAAATCGTTAAAGTCAGGATGATGACAATAATCCCATAGGGCTTTCCCTGCAACATGAAAACATTTCGCATTTAATGTTACGAGCAATGTAATCATGACACAGATAACTCCTTACCTCGGATTCCCAAATGTTTGTATTCACTTAACGTGCGCCGTACTGGATGTCGGATGGCAGTGACGATTCGAACATCCTCCGGTTTCACTCCCTCCATTTCCCATATCGCACCAAATACGTCGATAGCATGCATGTGCTGTTGATAAAGATATTTGCATTTGGCGCTGTCGGGAACGATCTTATGAGGTGGGTCGAAACCGTTACATCCAGGTGGTTGATTCCCATGCACCTTTTTCAGAGAAACATCATACTTCTGCAGCTGAGCTCCTTTATACCACTCAGCAATTACTTCGCTGTTAAAGCTAGGCAATAGCGAGGGTGGTGCGGCCGACAATGCGGATGCCTCTAGTCCAGGAATACCCCCATCTTTCCTCTGGCGCAGGAACATGTTATCCAGTACCACCGACCCCTTTCGGTCACTCTTCGATACGACACTCCAGTAGCTTTCCTGTCCCTTTGGAATACCTTGTTGACGAGCGAAATCCATCCTTGCCTGGTACGGATTACTGTATAACTCGTTCGCGGTCATGACATCCTTCATGCGTTTGACTTCCGAGGCCGTAGGTACGACAGAACTTCCAAAGAACTGGGCGTTGCAGATGTCTCGAGGACTGTTGACACCTTGGCTGCCGTGTAGATCAGCTGCCAACCATTTCAAAACAGCAGTGACAGTCTTGGAGGCCGTCTTTTGGGTCCTTATGACAGCGATCCATTCCTTGTTGGGATCCACTGGATGGCGCCGAGGAAGCAGGATTCTCTCGAAATTGAAACACTTGCCGGGGCGATCAAAAAGTTCATACGCCTTCTCTCCGGTATCGTCCGTGGTCAGTATCGAATTCCAGTGCTCCCAAGCCATGTCAGTGTCCATACGGCACTTTGTACTGGCAATACTCTCCCCATACTGTGACTGCTGCTGCTGCTGGTCATCCTGCTGCTGACGATTCCCAACAGTCGCGTACGCTTGTTGGAGTGCCTGAAAGTATCCCACAATTTTATTACTAGCGCTCGGCAGCAAACGCGCTGCATTTTGGTCCCCCGTGTCCTCCTCTGAAGGGCTATTATTACCACCGCTGTCAGCTGACGAGGACGCCCCGCCGCCACTGCCACTCATTGCAGAGGATACAATGGCGCCGACGATAAGCGTAGTTAATATCGTAATGAGTGTCATTATCTTTTTGGGGTGCCTCGCGAAAAAACCACGCTTCTTTTTCAAGTGCTCCTGTTCCTCGGGGGACGCCATGGCGGCCTCCACATCAGGACGCCGTTCACGACGCGCTTGGCGTTGATGAGGGAGATGAACCAGATGTGGCTTCCTCATCCTTATACTGGAGGATTCTCGTTTTTTTCTACTACAATTCCTCTTTTTTTTTTCTTCTTCAGGGGATAGATACCCACACCCCAAACTTCAACTTGACAACCACAATTCCACCACCAATCCTCGGACGAATGTATGAAGCAAGAAGACGTCTTACACATACAGTACCGTGGGGTGGGTTGTTATGAAATGAAGATGGGACCCGAAATCCGGACCGGATGGAATCCGGAAAACCCGAAATCTAAGAGGAACTGAACGTACAAGCACTGAATCGAATTGAATTAAGCTCACCGAAAAGGATACGTATAACCATTGGAAACATTTGTTTGATCGCGCAGAGTAATGGGTCAAGGACCGGAAGGCCTTGGTTTTGTTATGCGCGGTGGTCCACCACTTTGGAGAGCAACATGCGACCTCACTCACCGCGACTTGCGACTTCGCCAAAGGTGAGCTGGAAGATGCTCCACACGTGTTTGGCTGCCCGTCCGATAAATCCAATGAGTTACATTGGTTTGCCACTCGAGAATCCAGTCTATTCCAATGGTTTCTACCGCGAGACGGACGAAAAAATATAGGTGAACTCAAGGAAGTTACTGTTAAGTACTGCACAGTACAGGCAGACAACCCCTCCCCCCTCGTGAAAAGTTCGAAGTTCTACAATTGTACGGCTTCTATGCGCATTAAGAAATGGGGAATTCGTGGCTTTGCCAAGTCAACCCGCTTTCTAACGATATGTTGCCCTACCATGTAGGCGCAACGGATGCCGAAAAGAGCCGGTATGAGCAGCAGCAGCTAAAGAAAGCAGCCTTACACGCGGCTCATTCGCGCTCCCCGAGGGGAAGCGCTTACGAAGGAGAGGAAGACACAGAATCTCCAATTGAGATGGAAGGAACAACGCTACTCTGTACTCGATTTAAGAAGGACGAAATCGAAGATGCGTTTCAAGAGTGGAAATTGTTTCGTGATGGCTCCCTGAATGTGTTTGGAATCATCGCATTCCAGCTTACGGGCCTTTACCTAGTTTTGCGGGAGTTCGTAGAGGACGCACGGAATGACCATGTGTTTTACTATTACGGGTAAGCACGTTTTCTTCGTCAAATTGGAGCACACGGACAATGAGGCAAGGTCTAGGTGCAGGTCGTTTGGAATGTTGTCGGTTATCGCTTTCCCCGCTCTTGTCGTGCTTGCAAACCGTGCTCCAAAAACCCAGCATAGGACTAAATTATTCCTAATGTGCCTACTTGTTACGCTTTATTTTGCCGGTGGGTTGAAAGAGAGACGATATGAAGTTTATGTACGGCACATGAGTAAGTCTAACTCATTAGCGCGGTCCGTCGGCCCGCTGAATTGTTGTACGACTTGTCATACTACAGATCTTGGAAGCATTTATTTCAAAATGATTGTTAGCCTCGTATCTAGCTTTCCTTCGCATTACTACTTTTGCTTCAATGCGTTCGATTCGTTGTTGCAATTGGGATGCCATTATTTCATACGGCAGTTCTCTTCCATGCACATTTTCCAGTGGACTCTCATAATCTCTACTGCGATGCAGCTGCAGTCCTACATGGAAAATAAGCGCGAAAGAGAGAAGTTTCTGCGCTATCTCACTTCGTGGATGGAAACCCGTGCTGCGGAGAAGCTAAAGGAAGTTCATGACTTCGTGTCCTGTTATTCGAGTGAAGCGATAGCCCTTCACAGGCGGGATCCTTATGGGGTTCTTCGATTTAGCTACATCAGGTAAGAATTCTCTCAACGGTCATATTTTGATGCTTCCTATTTCAAGTACTTCCTGTACTATCCAGTTGTTCAATGGCAAACCTTGCCGGATGGTCCGAAGAGGACTTGTTACGGAAACCGGTCAAGGACTTCGTGGATCCGCGCGATCAATACCTCGTCGACTACATACGTGCATGCACGTACCGAGAAAAAGAGCCCAGCATGGAATCCACATGCGAAGGAAGCAAGACATCGTATACAACGGTTGCATCCCAATATGAGAGCACCTTTGAGTCGGACGCGGAGGCAGTTTGCCATCCATTCCCTCGTTTCCGGCATGAGGGGCATTCGTCACCTGACGAAGAATGGAAACATGCAGTCAGTTGGCATCGCCGATATTCAGGAGTGATAGGGCCGTTGCGCTCCGCTCTTTTCCCGGAGTATCGTGTCTGGGAAAAAGCTGGAAAGGAACTCTCTGCCAGTTCTTCACCCACCAGGATCCGTTTCATTTCGAAGGAAGGTGTAATACTCGGGTTTGACTGCTCCTTCCGAGAAGTAACGGCAGGGATTGTAGCAATATGTACGTCTCATCGACTGTTTTCTTTATTATTCGTATTATGGCTCATGGTTACGTTCTTCCTATCTTCCAGATCGACTGGTATCATGATGACGATTGAGAAAGTGACTGCCATCATATGAAGTGGAAGCTATTTCCTTCCAACGCTGCTTCTCGTGATTGCTCTCCGCCAGCTCTTGTTGCTATGAAACCGCTCCTCTGGCAGCCACATGGAAGACAAACTGAGTAGTTCTGACACACTAGTAGGTCGCGGGATCTGAGATTAGCTGCTTCCCCGTCGTTGCTGCGTTTTCCGGAGGATGATAACGCGTCTGCCGTTACCAGTTGACACTGCAGCGCACTGATGATCAATACTGCTGCAGCTGACGCTTACAGTCCTATCACCCCGTTCGTATCTGCCTGGAGGACATAGATAACGTTATGCAGAGCCATACGATGAGGTGTAACCAGACAAACATTTGCTACATTCAGTCTCCCCTGTTTGGTGCTCTCCGGCAGGACACACAAAGCACTCTCCCGTTTCAGCGGGGCAGCCTTGGCAGCCAGATTCCGTAGAACAGGAGAGCTTGTTTGTCCACCTGTGCATCTTGCAATGAGTGCCAAGTACGCCACCATCCGGTGTGCTGTTGCAAGCGAATCAATCTGGGTTGTCTACTGCTGTACTGCCCAGTTGGACAGGAATCACAATTAGAGCATGAGAACCTACCCATTTTTCCCGCTGTCAAACAAGGCGGTCAGCCTGTCAAAGAAGCACCCAATAGCGACTGGGGTAACGAGAGTGCTTACATTGGACAGCTGTTGCATCCACTTTGAGGGCCGTGGATACTTCCCCGGTGCACAACCACTGCACTCCTCAGAACCTTGAGAGCTCGCCTCTCCAGCTGTGCACACAAACGATAAGTTATGCTAGCTAGTGCATATGGGGTAGTTGCAGAGACAATGCTTTACCTGCGCAATTCTCACACCCACAATTTTGGTTATTAGTATACTTGTCCGAAGGGTATTCGATGCACCTTTCTGCCCCTGAGTCTCAGATACTGACTTCGTCTGCAGCAAATCAACAGGGTTGACCACCACCTTATTCCTGGATGGCAATCCTAGAGGAAGCATTACGCACGTGGGCAATCCTTACAACTGCTCTGGTCTATGCTAGCGTAACGACCCGCTGGGCAATCGTAACAGTCGAAACTGCTGCTTGTTCCACTGGAGCTTGTTTTGCCATCTGTACCTCAGATCAACGAAGATGCATACGTCTGTACAATTGAAGACCACAAGCACTTAATGACGTTACTTGGACACGAAGCACATTGATTTCCGCTCGTATACTCTCCAGCTGTGGGAAGAGACAGCGTTACTGGTAGCTTAAGAAGTCCCGTCGATTTATGGCTGATGTCACTAACCATTGCAGATACAGGAGATGGAGGTGCACCCGTTTTGCTGATCGTTGGGCACTTTCCCCACGGGACACTACTGCAAGCGCTAGAGCCTTGAGATTTGTAAGAGCTCGTTTCTCCACCTGACGTCGTTAATGCATAGCTGCAGAATTTGAAACGCTTGACTTGTTTGCCTTACTTCGGCAGCCTTTACACGAAGTGTGTCCGGATGTGGCATATCGGACAGCACTACATGCATGACAAGATGATGATCCGTCAAACAACGACACTTCTCCACCTGAAATGAGCAGGTAGGCTTTTCAATTTCCTTAGAAATTCCCAATGTAATGAATGATAGGCTTACTAGCTCAGACCGTGCATCTGGTTTTGTCACTCCCGCTATATTTTTCCTGGATCGCAGGAACTACATTGCTTAGAGCCAGTTGAGCTTGTTTGTCTGCCTGAAAACGGAAAAAAAGACACAGGGTGTGAAACAGATTCCGAAGAGATGGCAAAACATGCGGAGCGCAAATCGTATGGGGGTGGTACCGGTATTGGAGCGCAACTTACCGGGGCAAGTGCTGCAAGACGTAGCGCCTGAATTGTAGCTAAACTTTCCAGCCTGGGGCCAGGTTAGGGGTATGGTGTCCTATCGGGGTAAAAAGGGCTTTTCATCGTACGTACGGGGCAGTCACGGCAAACTGTATTGCATCCCTACTCGCCACTGAGACAGTTGAAATTCCCGTCAAAGCTATTCAGCATGCTGCTGATCCTAACCAGAAACAATATGATAAACAAAGGTGTGGGGAACGTAGGCAGTCTCTTCATCCAATGTCGTGTAGCCCTCTGCTTGCTTGTCCATTCGTTCGGGGCGTTCTGCGCCTGGGTCTCGAGCACCTCCACTTGCTGTGTTGTCCCATTTCCTACCCTCTCTAAGCAGGGAGGAACGACGATCGTATGCACTCTTAATTCTTCCCCTACTGTAGCACTTCCATCAGCTTGAAACAACATACAGTGTTCCACGGAAGAACAAGATGAGTTTCATGAGGACCGACTCCACTTACGCCCGTGCGGCAGGTGTACAAGCACACTTTTACTACCACGTATTTCACACACAAAAAAAAAACCAAAATATATCAATCAATCAAACACATGCAACATCTGCGAAGACCATGCAAGACGTAGGAACAAAGACGAAACTGCGGAATACCGCGTGCGTTCGTTTCGAAGCTGGAACGTGCCTTCGCCAGTGTGAAGTCAGCTCTCTTGACTACAGTGTCCACAGAACATTGCAGTCGTTCGTTCTCTGGAGTACTGTGCCCATTTCAATATCATAGTCTCTAAGGACGGACAGAAGCTTGGGGGCGTGTAGTGTACTGTGTGGAAATGATCAAACGGAGAAGAATTGCGATGCTTACGGCCTTGCTGGTCATTGGAGCCCTGCTCAATATATTTTATTTAACAGAATTGCCTCGGACATTGCTTGACGCACCTCGCAATATAAAGGATCTCATCTGCTACGGCGATATATTGAGGGGACTCGAGCCAGTGCCATTCAGCAAATCGCCGCTTAATCTGGGTCAGAGACCATTGTATGTATCGCTTACAAGTATAGCAGGAAAACAGGAAAAGTTGTTTGATGCAGTAAACTCGTTGCTGCACCAGACCATTCTCCCCGATAAAATATTCTTGTATTTGTCCCGGGGGCCATACCTGCAGGACACAGGGTTTTCTTCGGAAGGGGTGAGTTACCATGCACTCGTTGATTTGATTCGAACTCACGAGAGAGTGGAAGTGAAGTGGGCAGAAAATACCGGTCCCTATCGAAAACTCGTTCCGATTCTCCGTGAAAGGTGGACTGAGGATGTTTTGCTTGTACAAGTGGATGACGATATCAGGTATCATCCTTACCTCTTGGAAAATTTGGTGCTAGGGTATAATGTATACAATTGCTCTGCGACAGGTAGAGCGTGGAGAATGAGAGGTGTCGAGAAAGATGAAGACGTCTTGAACTGGAGCTATGAGAAACGGAAGTATGCTCCACGATGGGTGCCGCAAAAGTACGTAATGTCTACTGGAATGGGAGGAGTTCTGTATCACCCGACAATGTTCCACAAGACTCCGTGGGTATTGGATCAATCAACGTTTCTCCAACTAGCTCCGTTCGGAGACGATATATGGTTTAATTTGGCGCGTATCGCGAATGACGTTCCATGCGTCACTATCAGAGACTATATGATGAGTAAGAACGGGATAAAAGCGCTGTCGCTGTGGCGAAACTATAACAGTGGTGGAAATGACAAGCAGATCCATGACACGATGAACTTCGTTTTACAGTCGAAAAAGAATTAGCGTGCTAAGTGATACAGTACCTGGTAGTGTCATGCTAGATATACTTTGGTGTTTTCGGGGATAATTCAACGCCCTGCACATTTTCGTTCGCGCGTCTACAAGCTTGCTACTAATTTGCAGTTTCAGAACTCGTGCAGTATACAGAGTAGACAATATAGCTTAGTTATCTGCAGAATACCTCCAGCAACTTCTGGAGTTCGAATTGATCATCTTCGAGTTTTTGGCTTGCGGCGAACCTGGCCACGAAATGGGAGTACACTGCATGTGGGCACTCGTATGTATGGCTCCACAATACTCGCTGAAGACTCCTGCTCCGTCTTCTCTGAATGCTTGTCTGACCGACTCGACTCGACTTGCTTCTTTCGTTTCTTTGACTGTTGTGCAATTCGTTTCAACTGCCGCTCCCTTTGTCTCTTTGGCTCCTACAACTCAACTCCGCATGATGATGCCAAGAAGGCACGGGACTAGCTTTCTTTCCAGCTTGTGACCTTGGAATCAACCTCTAATTTCATTTACAGTAGGTAGAAATTGATGAATGCAGTCATACTTTGCGTCATTGCTGCAATGGCGGATTCCTGGTTAGCCAACGATGTACGTACAGTATGTATGCTGCAGAGTGTTGTTGATTCTATTGGATTCGGAGATGAATGTACTGTGCGGGACTTGGAAATTTAACAAAATGTACGGACAAGCCCGGGGAAACGTCAGTGAAAGTGAAGCGCTTACAGTACATGTAGTCCAACGAGGACATGTACTCTAGTGTTCCATTACCATATGAATTTCCATGTACTCCGGGTGGTGAACTACACATACTCAGAGTCCGGACTGCACCTTCTCTTTTCGGACATTGTCTGGGGTTTTCAAATATTCATAGCATAGGGTATGAGCGAATATATGCGCTTGTTATCTAATCACTGCTCATGTACCTACATGTACGGTGGCCGTTTGCCCCTCCGGGGAAGCGATGCCTACAGTTACTTCGTCGTCACCTTACCATGGGGTATGGTTCTTCTTTCAAAGGTACGGAGTATTGGGAGAATGCTCCATACATGTGTTGCTGCGTCAGTAAGTACAGACAATGGAGTGGAGATATGCCTACACTTCCTACCAGTAGTAGTGTTGGTGTTGGAGGCTGGAACTTGTTCACAACACTTCCTTGCTTGAATCGTTGCTGGATTGCGACCCACCCCGCACTACCGACCAGCTGCTGAATAGATGGTTGAGGTTGCACTGCAATGGTATTACCTGAAAAATGTCGCAATACCGTTGTTGATTTGCTGACACACTACGCGTCCAGCGAGCGAAAGAGTTGAGTTGCTTGCGAGCCCACGACACCCAATGGACACCAGCAGGATGCTGGCCAGTTCCGGAGATGAAGAGCCGTCGAGACTGTACCAAGCGTCTCTGCAGAAGGCGTTCTTTCATTGCTATTACAATGGCAGAGGGGATCTTCCTAAACTTAAAAAAATACCCCCAATATTCCTTCGTTACGAACTGGAATCCGTCGAACAAGCGTACCGGGAGTGGCAAGGGGCGAAGACTTCGTATACAACCATGAGAGGGTTGATCGCCGTCATCGTTTGTTTAGGTCTCTACTACTGGTCCACAGACTGGTTTGAGCTAATTGTGTATGGTGGAAGCGAAGCTGTAAAGCGATTGGTTTCGAGAGGGTACGTCGAAGTTGCATCTTCCTAATGTTTCCGTTAGGCTCTTGGGTATTCCTGTATGCGCAGATCCATGGTGTTGGTTGGTGTTGCGCTCTATCCTTCGTTTAATGTTCTAGGGAAGCTGTCAACTCGGGTTGTGTATGTGTTACGACTAATGGCTTCTAATGCGCTCTGCCTCTTGTTGCTCTGGCGAATTTACCTAGAGGACAGATACGTCCTCTTCGTTCGGTCCACCGCTATTTGGAGTGTTTTCTTGAAGGTTTTAGTGCTACTTGTAGGACAGCCGCCTTCGCACTACTTCGGCGCGTTCAACCTTTTCGACTTTGTGGCTCATCTAGTACTTCATCACTTGTTTCGTCCCATGAGTCTGGATTCGATCGTCCCATGGGAATTGTCCGCGATGGCTACTCTTCAAGTATATTGCTACCTTATGGAGCTGCAATCAAGAGAAGAGTTTACTTCATCCGTGCTCTCTTGGCTTCATGGAGAAGTTTGCGAAGAGATAAACAAAGTGTATAGCTTTGTGGAAAGCTATACTTGCAATGCTGTTACACTACTGAAGATGGACTCCAGTGGAATCTATAGATTTCACTTCATTAGGTAAGAGGTCCTTAAGAAGTTTTTGTTCTCTATCAGGATGTCTGTCATATACAATCTTGTTAAACAGTGCCTCCATTCAGAAATTGTTAGGGTGGCAAGCCCGAGACCTACTCAACTACCGTCTGAGAGATTTTGTTGCTGAATGGGATAGAGACTATGTTGATCACATTCTTTCTAGCTTCATGTCCACTTCGCGGATAGAGTATGACTCACATGGAAGCCCCAAAAAGACCGATGAATTGGTGTGGAACTTACCTCAGAAGAAAAGCTCACTAGAGGGAAGGTGGAATAGAACGCTTCATATCCATAGACATATCGCCAGCTTAACTGCCGGCTCTGATAGCTTGTTGTGGGCTCCTCGGGCTGCAAAGCCAACCGAAGGTCATGCTCGTGTAGCTCCCGACCCTACATCCGGGAGCCATGAAGAATTATCGGCTTCATCGAGGAGTGATGTTACTGAAGATGCGGGACCTAATGCCGGAGAGTCCACTCGAGAAATCCCCACTCCAGGTCGGTTAGCAGTTGCTGAGGAGCTCCACGCCTCAAACGAGGGAAATACTGAAGTAAAGGATACCGGACGTCGGATGTGCCAGGAGGATCTACCAGAAGATCCGGGTACCGAGGTACCTTGCTCAGAATGCATCCGCTGCAGCATGTATGTGAAGGATGGCAAAACGGCCTCTGTATACATTTCATTCCGGAGATCTGCTGGCGACATTATCGTAAATGGTGAGTGGTTGATAACGCATCTATGGGAGCTTGCTACAGAATATTCTAGATACTTGTTGAGATACTTGGTGCACGTTCTTGCAGTGTTTGTACCGTAACAGGTATTCCTTCCAATTGCGAATGGGTCAACATTGGGATTACGGCATCCATAAGCCATACATGCTTCTCTGCCTTCAAGGAAATTTACACAAGCGAAGGCTAGAAATCTTGTTCATGTGGAAACCCGAGTATCTTAAGATCTGAGCCTGACTCAATCCACACACACACACACACACACACACACACACACACACTCAATCCTCTAAGGTATTCAATGGGGAGGATATTGAACGATTCTTATATGCACCGCTAAGGTACTCTACCCAGTAGTAGTAAATGTATAGCTGGCAGCTCCATATATATACAGCTGACAGTTGCCTACATAAAAAACTATGGAACTCACTTTGATAAGCGCGTAGGTAGCGAACTCCTTGTACTACTGGTACTGGTACCGACCGTTTTGCGCCTATCACCCTTGTCGTTTGAATAGTTTCTTCCACTGCATCGAGCACCGCAGATAGGCATTGTTACCTTGCGCGTAAGTAAAGGCTAGTTTTCCTGTCCTATGCTGCTGAAAAGGACAATAGGCTTTGGTTCTGTTGTTACCTTACTTATCTTGCACTGGTTTCGGTCGCTCTGAACATACCATTCGGACCGGGGAATGATTCGGTACAGTTGTACTTGTACTGCAGAACACGGTGGGATAGATAATCATGGATTGTTAGTCCCATTTGGGTTATCCTTGAGGCCTTTCAGAGTACACTGCACGACACGAGAGAGGTGGTCCTTCCTTGATATTACAAGCAGCAGGTATAGCATTGAGGTAGTGTAGTATACCCTCCACGTCCTCACTACCTTGCGAGGTCGGCATGTCTCGCAAAGAGGACTATTCCAAGGACGTTTGGGCTTTCGTCATGCCCTCGTTTGTCGGGGTGTACGAAAGCTCTTTGCGTCGCGCAGTATTCGCTTGCTACCACAGAAAAGACAAACAGCCGCCGAAATTGACTCGGAAACCCCCAGTTTTTCTCCAGTTCGAGGACGCCACTGTTGAGGACGCCTACCACGAATGGAGTGGTGCTGAGAATTCGAGGAAAACATTGAGGAGCCTGGGGGTCATCCTGCTCTGTCTTGGCATGTACTATTGGGCAACTGACTGGGTGAACTGGGTGCAAGAAGGCAGCTCCGATTCCATCAAACGCTTAGTCTCGAGAGGGTACGTACAGTCTCGATTCCTCCGCAGGTTCAATTCGCATGTCCGTGACGTAATAGCTGTGTGTTTACAGATGTATCCTAGTTTTGGGGTTCACGCTCTACCCGTCATTTGTCTCGATCAGCAACCTTTCGATGTCATGGCGCCTCTTGATCAGACTCATGGCAGCGAACGGAATCAGTATCCTGATATTCTGGAGGATCTACTTGGAATCGCACGATATGATATTCATACGTTCGGCAGCAATTTGGAGTGTGTTTTTAAAAGCACTGGTGCTTCTTGTCGGCCAACATCCGGTGCAATACTATGCTGTATTTAACGTGGTCGATTCGACGGCTCACTTGGTTTTGCACCATGTGTTTCGCCCAATGAGTCTTCAAAGTATTATTCCTTGGGAGATCCTAGCGTTTGTAACGCTACAGGTATACTCTTATCTTGCGGATTGGCAGTCTCGCGAAGAATTCCTCCGGTGTGTTGTGTCATGGTTACATCGAGAAGTGGGCGAGGAGGTGGCTGACATTCATGACTTTGTAGAGCAGCATACGAATACTGTGGTCACTCTTCTCCGTGTACCCTCGCGAAACGAGGGGCACATTTTTCAGTTTGTCAGGTAGGGCAGCGTTTTGGATTGCTTCCTTGTTTCGCGATGGTATTAATACTTCTCACTTACCTATGCAGTCGATCGAGTTTGGCACTCCTAGGATGGCATCCTAGTGAAATGGTTGGTCGCCCTGTTGAAGATTTCGTCAGCGAAGATAATACAAACTATATCCGTCGAATGCTGAAAGGCTTCCAGGATACGGTTAAGTGGTCCAACTCCTCGGCACAATCAGTCACTGAGAAAGGACTGGAAGAAGCGCACATCCAAGTTGATGACCCTCTTGCTTTCAAACGTTTATACCAGAAGCGCCAGAACAGAAAATGCTTTCCCGAAGAAGAATGGGATCGAGCTCTAGAGATACATGAGCGTTTATCGTCTTGTATTGTTGCTAATAGTGAACAAGCCGATCAAATACTTCCCCGTGAAAGGAAACTGGGCACCGAAACCGAAAAACATGTCTTCCGTGGCCATGAAGAGCGGATTGATGAGCACCCCGACGATGGAAGAATAAACGAAGACTGTGACGTTTCGCGAGAAAAATCATCCGAGCACCGGAGAGTTGTATCGCACTGTGGGACGAACTCAGCCACTGAAACTCAGTGCACGATCATTTCCCACTCTGGATGCAGTGAAGAATTACCTCTCCCCGGAACGCTGGCAAAGAACGCAGAATGCGAACCCTCTCAGGATGCACTGGAGGAGATGAAGGATCCTTCTACTTTGCAACGTAACGTAATCACCCCGAAGCGTGACACTAGCGATAGCGAAGGTAGTTCGCATTCGTGCTCGGACGAATATAGCTGCAAAATACTCACAAAGAGTGGCAAGGCTATAAAGGCCGAAGTGTCATTTAAGCAATCCCCAAATGGAACAGTTGCACTTAGTAAGTGATCTTTGCGATTGGTAAGTTTGCCCAGGAAGCCAAAACAAATTCTCCTGTTGCATGCAGTAACGGTTCCCTCGTGCTCCATTGTATTCTGAAAAGAGAAAAGAGCGAGTCTACAGTAGTCGTTCCGTTCCGGCTTGCCATAGATCGTCCCGCATTGTTTTCTATGATGCAAATAACCATTCTAGTTTTTCATCGACCCTCCATTCCGGTGCCCCGTTGGAGGATTTGGAAGCTGAATTTAAAGAACCTTTTCTGCAGTCGCTGCGGCTCGGAATAAAAATATACAAGTACATGTACCAAATTTTCACATGCCCCTCTTTGCGTGCTTTCTGTGATGCGTCTGGTATTTTCTCTCTAGCAGCCCAGGGGCAGTCGCAACCTGCGACCTGGAATATTTGATTCGTGTGGCTCCTGGAAGCCAGCAGTTGACTCATCCACGTAGGATTGAGGTTTCCGTGTACATTCGACGCGCACTCCCGTGAGACACAGGGGGGGGCATGTACCTTCAAGGACGGTATGTATAACGGCTGAGGAGCCGTTCAAATCTCTAGAGTTTGTGGAGTACTGGTTCTGAGTAGCTTCGTCGGCTGGGTTGCGGCTTCAAGAACACAGGAAACTAGAAGCAAGAGAGAGAGAGGAAAAGAGCGATGGATCTTGGCAGGTATTGTAATTTTCTAACGCGGAATGGCCAAAACCACGATGCGATCCAACAAGTTTACGAAGCGAAGCTTCAAGAAGCGGCACTAGGATGCTACAAAAAGGCATCCGAACATCACCCCCCTACGATTCGCAAGGTGCCGCCCGTATATGTCCGTTTCGAACCGAACGTCGTGGAGCGATCCTACCAGGAGTGGCTTATAACAGCAAATGCGCAAAATAATTTTTTATGGGGTCTGATACTGACGGTAATTATAGGATCCTACTATTGGGTGACAGATTGGATCGCCTATGCTAACAATGCCGAACTAGGTGCCGAACGAGTGTTTCTTCGAGGGTAAGAATTCCCCACCGTGTTTCTATCACAATGACTCCAGTTTGTTCAAGGTGGTTCTTTGCTATGCAGTACAACAATGTTAATTATTGCACTTGGAATTTATCCACTGACCTTTCCCATTCGCCGCTGCTCTTCCCGAGCCCAGTTTTCCCTCCGCCTGGCGATACTGTGCGTCGCCTGCGTACTTCTCTTCTTGCGAATCTATCTGGAGGAACAAGAAGACATCTACATAAGATCTTCGGCTATTTGGAGTGTATTCTTCAAGACCGCAGTTTTGATTACTGGGGACATGCCTTCTCACTTTTATGCGTTGCTGAACGTGTTCGATTTCGCCGTGCATTTGACGTTCCACTATATGGTTCGCCCGCTGAGTCCCCACGAAGTCATACAATGGGAGCTGCTCATACTATTGGTACTACAAACTCAGTTTTATTTAGGGGATCTCAGAGGGCGAGAAGAGTTCCGACGTAGAATAATATCGTGGATGAATGGTCAAGTGTCGAGAGGACTAGCAACGGTGCATGATTTTGTCTCGAGCTATACTCGAGAGATTGTAACTATACAAGAACTCAACGACGAAGGGAAGCCGTACTTTCAATTCGTTAGGTAAGTATTTGCTTGAGATATAGGTAATCAATCCTTTTCATTTTGTACCTTGAACCACAACAGCGCATCTGCGTATTCGCTGACGGGATGGCGGCCTCGAGAGCTTTGTAGCAGTAAGCTGGCTGACTTCGTTGACACTAAGGATGTACATTACGTCGAATGTGCACTTAAGAAGTGCAAACAACAAATGGAAGAATCGCAGAGAACCAGTTATGAAAATTCAGGTTGGCGAGATAAGCAGTTACCGGCTTTGAGCAGTGTTCAAGAAATATTTGATTCCGCTCAATCAAAGAATGCTACTGAAGTCGTCTCAGAAATTTTACCATGTTGCACCGCCGAGCTTCAGCCTCCTATATCTACTAGGGTTCCTCGGGCCGACGTCTGTGTCGGCAGTGAAGAGCGAGCCATGGAGGAATCGAAAGCAGCAGCTCCCCGGCCTCTGGAGGCATGGCATTCCCAGAGCACAAATGAATCCCCAAATACATCAACGGTTGAACAGGGCCGTAGTACTGGGCTTCAAACCAATGCGGTTTTCTTGGGAACTACAGTAAATCCTTTGCAACTTGGGCAGCATTCTTTGGACCTTCCGGGGCAGCTGTCTACACTGCGAAGATACAATGCATTCAGTGGACAAAGCTTTGAATCCGATGAAGAAGAGTTTCAGGTTGAGGAAGGAATGGGTTCCAGGCAACGTCAAGAGAGAAATCCCGGTAATGGCCGTGATCATCCGGAGTCGGACGGCCACGACCTTAGTCACGGAGTACCCGCCCACGTTCCGGGAGCTGCGTTGTGCGAGGAAACTAGTCCAAGATCCACTGACAAATCATGTGAAGGCAGGGCAGAAAATGGCAAACCAATCATGAAGGATTCGAACATATCGAAAGAGGCAGATGAGGGCGGGAACATCTCCCCGATTGCTTCCGAGGTCTCAGCCTGTGAGTCATTCTATTTTAGAATGCGGTGTAAGACTGGTTCCTTGATATCTATGCAAGGCTCCGTCAAGCCCGCTAACGAGGAACTCGTCGTCATTCGTAAGTATTCACGTAGTGGTACAAGTGGTGCTAGAATTCATAGAGCTGGCTACACGTAACATGCAGTGCGGGTTCTGGGAGAAGCGTCCGACAATGGATGTGACTACAGTGAATCGCTGGATGGCTGAGCGTCTGTCTGAGTTGATCTTCGAGAGTCATTATCCTCCGGGAAACTGGCGTAGCTATTTATCAGGATGCCAGGTTGCTGTACATTTGCTGGTTAACTGGCTCTTCAATTTCCCAAGTACTTTGCTGCTCCGGTAGGAGTAGACATCGGCCAGCATGGAAGACACAATCTCTAGAACCGAAGCTGAGTGCAATTGGTCTACAGACTGTTTTCTGATACAGCTAGCTCCCATCGGTGCGAATCGTCCTAGCGCTCGTTGAATGGTGCACAACAATGTTTGGGTATTGCATACATGTACAGATCTCACCGGGGTATTATCCATCCACTGACTGTGCATGAGTTGAAACGGCAAGAACGCTTGGAACCACTCGTCCCCAGCAATGGCAGACTTCAGCGATTGTCGAATATCTTGAAAACCTGCAAAAGAGCTACAGAGTTTCAGAGCCACGGTAAGTATCGTACAATACCTCGCATTATTAGAGCCGGGTTTAGAATTTGAGAAATACGGAAGCTGAACTGTTCGCTCGTCGACACCAGAGCAGAAGCTATCATCGAAGTCAGCACCTGCGTCGAAGTCTAGAAAGACTAATTCCCCTGTTGAGCGTTTGAAAAATATGTTATGGCTGCAGTCTCTATCGATCTGATTCCGTAATACGTCGAGCATCCACTGAATAGCGCTTCCATCTGGCGAGCTCGTCAAAAAGCCTGAACAATTCCCAGTAGTCAGTTCTTCCAGGTCGTGCTCGTATGGGATCATGACTCCAGCCAGAAAGCTCGTTCTCCCAACATGCCATATACACAACTTAGATACAGTTTCTACCATGTTTTTCGTATTGATATCAAGATGGCTGAAGTCAAACATTTCCCATGGCAACACAGTGCCCGTTGCTGGAAGTTCGGTGCGGCCAAACAGTACCTTTTTCAACGCTGTGAATACGATTTCATTGTACGTTTTCGTCAATGTCTGACCGGATTCTCGCACATGGCACGTCAATTTGAACATGAATTGCGGTCCTTGCGCGTCTCCAACCATTAGCTTCGGCATACTTCCTCGAAGTGGAGTGGAATGCACGACCCAGCGAGGTCGATTCTCCAGTTTCTGTCGTAGCAACTTGTGGACATCTTCATCAACGACACTTTCGTTCAACTGATCTACCGGAATGTGGCTTAAGCGCCCATCGAGTCCACTCTCGGTGGCTCTGGAACCCCCTGCATTATGCACAGGAGAACGCCTTGAACGAGGACGTTGAGACGGACGGGATGCGATTCCTGTACCGGAGGTCAAGATTTCGCCATAATATAGGAACGCAACAGAAAAAGCCAGGATGAACAGAGAAAAACTACAGAGCAACTTATTCCTCATATCGCATGCTAAGAAACTCGTACACGAACAATGCAAAACAACCCTTTTTGGATTCCAGGTTGCTTTGTGAAGCTCAACCTGGAAATGAATTGCCACATGCCATTGTCACATGGGCCATGGCATTTTGAGATAGAGACTTGCATATAGAGTGGCTGTGTTTTCCTTTGAAGTTTGCAGAGACTGAGTGCCCCGTGTGATTGCAACTGACCTAAGAACTTCCCACTTCGATTTCTCACTGACTTCTCGATTCATGTCGATTGATTGCCGTGCCATCAAATAATAAGGTAATTACTGGGCGTACTGTCTATTCAAAGCAACAAGCTATTATTCGCTGAGCCACGAGCTGAAAAAGATGCGTCGGTCCATCGTGCAATACCGAGAGTAGTGGTTTGCTGGCTGAAACTCCTTGGCCGAAGCAACACATGAAGTGTCTGATGGAGAACGACGACGCAGTAGTAGTAGGTAGGAGAAGCGATTGTTATATTCAAACCCAATAATACGACACAGTCTCGAATCAAATCATACAACACGTACATGGACGACATTGTGAGGAATTAGATGTAACACGTTGGGTTTTGGCCACACCTTGTTGCTGAAGACGGACAACATGCTCATTGACCGACTTGCCGTACAGAAAAATGAAGAAACCAAGGAAGCAGGGGGACTACTGTCCCGCCGAATCATGTACCGAATTCTGGCTGTGAGCATACTGATTCCGGTCCTCTCCATGGCGTTCTACACAGCTTGGTTGGATGCGCACAGTGACAGAGTGATGGACAACTCTTCGTGGCAGCCTTTATGGTTCTATAATGCTTCCTGGGGTAATTCAAACGCCAAAGACAATTCTACTGAGGAAACAAAAGTTTCATCATCGCAGATGACATCCCTTAAGCCGTCCCTGAACACTGAAATCACGATGGCTGAGAAACAGACTCTGGCGAATGACACTATACCCAGTGAAGATAGAACTCTGGGGTGCAAAACATTGGGACTCTATAGACCGTATGTGGAATCCAAGAAGAAACTTCCTTCGGAGCTGCGAGGAAAAATCATCGTAGACGGGAGACCCAGTGCTCACGTGATGCGTCTTTCGATTCCAACATGCGGTATGTTCTATTTCAAGATGACCTGTCGGCCGTCGTTGAATTATTTTTGGGGCAATCAGGCTTGGCCTGAAATAGTTGGGCACGAACTTGATAAATCTTTCGAATACAAGCTAAGTTATCCTACAATTGGTGTCGCTTTCCCTAGGAAAGCCTTAGTTCTAGGCGGACGAAGAACAGCTATACCACATAAGTGTTTGTTTCGATACAAAGGCGATACACTTATCATTGGCTCCATTATGCGATCTGCGGCATTTATTGAAGAATCCAGAAGCTGGTTCAAGGCTAAGTGCGCGAAGAAGGATTTGAAGTTCATGGCAGATTTATTTAAACTCAATCTACTTGATTACCTATTGTTGAACACCGACCGGCATATGACCAAGAACTGGTTCCGAGAACATAACAAGATCGTAGCTGCTGACAATGGAGCATGGTCCTTCCATGACCATACTAGTTTATGTGATCGAGACAAATATCTGAGAGAGATGTTTTATCCAATTAGAGTGTTTAAAAACAAGCCTGCGGCCTGCTCTTTATTAACAGGTTCGAAGCGCCCAGTGTGTGCCTTGGCAAAACTGCTAAACGGCAGCGAAACGATATCCTGGTTTCTCCAGTCATCATGGCAAGGAAAGCAAACGTTCGAAAATACATTGGCGTCGGACCAGTGGTTTGCTTTAATGCCACCCCTATTAAGCAAGAGAGAACGAGGAGTGCAACTACTCAGCGAAATCCTCTCCCGAAACGTCAGCAGTTGCCTTAGAGAACTCAACAAACTTGGAGTGCGCGACGGGTCAAGAGTGGAGACAAGGGACGTAATCCGATTCCTCAGCAATGAGATCGAGGTACGCTATCTACTGGCTCAGAAAACCATTGGAGAATGCTTAGGGGAATGAAGTTCCTGCACAATTGGAAGAGGATATCCTTCGAATATGAGGGAGTGAGTTCGTGTCATCAATATCGTTTCAAATTCCAGCTAAAGGCCTTTTCCGGAACTCAATACAAGGCATTCAGCATCGGATAGACATACTGGTGCCCTACCCATGGTATGCTTATGTGAGAAAGACCGCATACTCTCGTAAATGGCAATCATACTGATGTCCGATCATACTTAATGGTCTATAGCCCCTCTCACTCATTGGGAACCGCTTTGTCGCTAATGTTTCAGGTGAGGTTCCCGATTGTGCAACTAATCATTTCGAAAATCCAGCAACCGAGAAACTCGACAAGACTTCCTAAGCCTCAATGCACCGAGGTGAACAAGCAGACGGCAGCATTTCATCGAACACATCTTTTATCCTAATGTAAATAGAGCCCCTATATCCACTTAATCTCCATCTTGTACTACAACTGTGCACAGTGCACTAGGCTACCAGCTACGAGTCAGCCTGCCTGCCACAGGTACAAGTAGTTCTGCATCAAGTACGGATTGACTGTGTATGAGAGCGAGGACGTAGGAGGAACAGAATTCAGAATTGAGAATACCTGCTGTAACCTTTTCAACATACCCCCCATCATCCTAAAAATTCTCAGCGTTGCTGAGGAACTTCCCGCTGCGAGTGTTCGTCGAACCGCCCTATGCGGCGATTGTAGGCTTGCATGTGGTAGTCTTGTTCATAGAGGTCAATACGGTGGATGCGCTCAGTCCTGGTGGAAATAGCCTTGCGTGTTCTGGTTTCGGAGGTGGAAGCCAAAGCAATGAATCGTCGGATGGGATGGTTGTGGTCCCTGTGGTGTCTCGTGACGGGATTTCTCGGGATGAGGTTCGCCGGTGCTGCTGACCCATTCACCACTTCGAATCCGTATCTACTGGGAGTCACAGAATTCGGATATCAGTCGCAATTGCTTCGAAGTAAGTGTGTGTAAACAGGAGTGTATGGCTTCTGGGAGGCATGTGAATCGCCGGAGCGTGGAATTCAAGGCTCATCTTGATGCTCACGGAGGCGATGCACGGCATAGATGTCTATTCCGGCAAGTTCAAGGACGAAATGACTATACTGGGGTCCTATGCATGTGAATGGAGGTTCAGCTCTTTCTTGCCTTTATATGATATGCAGTCGATGCAAAAACAGGATATTCCAAGCAGATCGGCTCAGCGCCCTACAAGCCGATCGGCAAGACGAGTTGCCTTTCCAAGAATCAAAATAAGATGTTCATCCTCGGTATGTCCACCAACAAACTCTAGGTGTAGCTCGATGAGCACGTGCAGTCCTTCGGTTTCAGGTCTGAACAAGACTACTGCCAACACTTCGCTCCTAGGTTTCGATACTAGCACGGGAGACTTGGTGCAAGAGGTCGTTTTGCCCTTTTCGAACATTCTTACGAACGGAAAGCCAAATCCAACTCCCACTGGTTTGACTTGTGACGAGGATGGAAACCTCTTTGTCTTCGGTTTTGAAGAAGCAGCTGGCCCGTTTGTGGGAGGCTTCTTGGATGAGGAATCTCACGAGCTTCGCAACAAGATCACTATCGACGACAGCCACGGTTTGAGCACGTATATCCATTATACCGTCGCCACCTACTCCACAGCTTTGGACGAATTTATCATCGGAGCTGTGCTCCATCACCCTCAACAGCAGTTCTTTGCTGTAAACATGAAAACTGGGGCGTCGAGAGAGTTCTCTCTAGGAACGTTCGTTGAGGTGACTTCTGTAAGTCTTCTTTGCAGTTAGTATACTCAATATGATTTATATTGATATACTTGAGACTGCGTGCAGTTGCAATCTAATCCAAAGGATGGTTCAATACTCGGAACAGGTGTGCGGTTCGAGTGTCCCGAAAGCAACCGAAATGTATCCTTAGTGTCACTGGACACCAAGAGCCTTGAATTTTCTGTGCAGTCTTCATTGCAGGAGTGTCAGTACTATAAGGGGAATATTGGTCCAATTGCTATAGCTGAAGACTCGATCTACTGGGATGATCGTACATTCCTGGACAAGGCTGACATTAATACTGGAAAGAATCAGGCGCTGGGGCGACCAGGAACGCTTTTTTCTTTGGAATACATGAGTTGATTCTGTGGGCAGTGTGCGTGGTAGAGCTCTTCGCCGAGAAATGACTTGCAGGAAACACCATCTTTAATAGTTCCATTCAACGTAACCTGTAGATCTGCCCCAAAGTACTGTGTTTGAACCTTCAACCCTTCGTAGAGCTCGACATCATCTACGCGTTTATTCTGACAGAGTGTGACTGTGGGACCACCTGGAGACATGAGGGTCGACCAAATAGTTTGCTTCTGGTTGTCATGATCCACCTCCATATTCATCGTCACAGTTCGATCACTACAGTCCACAGACGTGATGGCAGTAATGTTGGCTGTCAACTTCTTGGAGCCTTGGTTGGAATCCTCAACCCGAGGCTTGGACTTGGCTAGCTTTTTTGTGCTACCAGTTCTCAAGGCTGAATTCTGCTTGGATTTACTTCCGCAAAGCTCATCCTGTAAGGGAATGCACTTCGAAATGGCTGTCTGATTGGGATAGATCCACTGGCAGCGTGGTTGACAGGAGCGGCAACTCTCCACCAGGAGCCGGAGATTCATTTCCTCAGCAATGCCATCGTTTTGGGAGGGTTGGCAAATGCATACGGCTTCATCGGTCACTGTAATTGGAGAGAAGCTCAAAGAATAAGGAAGTGAAACAGTTCGAAAGCAAGGGATACACTCACCTGCATCCGAATACGCCACCGCTATGACCAACGCCCATAGCAAAAAGAGCCGTGCTGTGTGGTTCATTACATCCCAATTGCCAAGTGTTGATGCAGTGCAAGTGTTGTACATCGACACCGGTACATGTTGAAATACTATAACCAATCCCGAACTGAGTGGGTCACCAGTGGTGACTCACCACAAATTCACCATACTATCTAGGGAATCAACTGGACGATTCTGACGGGTTTCGGTTAAAATGTGATATTTTTACTTCGCGGCGATATGGAAACAAGTGGTAAGGTTGTACTGTAACGTGTTTATCAAAGTGCATGCACGGTGAGACGTGGAACCGGATTGATCAGTTCCGCGTGGCACTGCTTTCAGTTGCCTTTGGAGTATCTCTGGAACACTTCTACAGATGTCGGTATAGCGTCAATGCCCTTATCACTGTCTTTCACATCGAGACGGAACACATGTATGGAAGTAAAGTATGTAGTGGATCAGTGCCATGATACGATCGTTATTCATTACCGGTACAAGATCAAGGTAGGCAAGCGCGCACCCACAGTATGGTTTCTTACAGAATAATACAACAGTCCTCTTCTTCTTGTCGTCCCGGGGGCTTTTTTCGAGACCCTTGGTTGCTTCCGAATCCGAAGAAGGAGTGTCCGAGTTGGCGCTTGGCTTCTCTGCTTCCTTGTTCAGCAAGATCCTCCAGTTTTCTTCGGCAGGCATGTCTGCCTCCCTGTATATACCACTTAGCGGCCGTGTCCAAGTCTTTTTCGATACCGTAGAGTCCTTGTGCGTATATGTCACCCAGTTTTTCGGCAGCGAAAAGGTCACCAAAATGTGCACCTCGTTGCAACCAGTACAGTCCTTGTTCCGTATCTTGCGGAACTATTTGAATTCCCATCATTGGCTCCAGATAATACAAGGCCACATGCCTCATTTGAGTATATTCATTTTGTTCCGCCTTTTGCTTTTGGTACTCAAACATTCTCAGGTACTCTTTTCTTATTTTAGCCTCTTCGTCTTCCTGATTGGAAGTGTTCTGTGACCCCGTGTTCAGCGCATCCAAACGCTCTTTCGCAAGTGAAACTTGATGAGCATTGTGTGCCATTCCATACCAGCTTCGAGCTTGCTCAATGTCCTTGTTGCCATCGAAGACTCCTTCGTAATACCGACCTAACGTGTAGGCAGCGTAGCCAGCCATACCACTTGCACGTTGCAGCGTTCTCAATGCATCATTTTTGTCAGCATCCAAAGCACCCAGTAGGACTAATCTGGCATTGATGAGGGGCATTAGTGGGTCATTTGCAGAGCCTAGTTTCCCTTTAATTGCTTTCCCCAAACGCTTCGGCTTTTGTTCTGCCATGGCCATGCGGTATACAGCCACGTTTACCCCGTCACTTTCGGCATCCAGGAGATGCCCTTCAGCTTCTTCAAAGTTGCCCTGGTAGATACACTCGGATGCTTGCTTCAGAAGATCCTCTTCTTCCGTCTGAGCATCCCCCGTGGGGATCAAGGGAGCAGCCGTTGCCATATTCCTGGTACTCGGATAAGAACAACTTCACCAAACAGGGGTAGAACCTTCACTCCACAGAGAAAGAAGAATGTGGCAAGAAAATGTCCAGAAATAAAACAGTACAATCCGGGATTCAATATGCAGTCAAAGCGTAATAGATACAAGTTGCATCATGCAAACGTGTGTGAACCACTACAGGTACGGATATGTCCGTTGTTCTGGCAGCGCATGGACCATGGTTGGAAGCACTGAGCGGCTCAAGTGAAGTTATGAAACGGTATCTTACGCTACTGGGAGGGTACACTTGGTATTGTGACATAATTTTGAGTATGTGCATCATGGTGAAATCGTATGAGGACGAAAATTAATGTAAAGCATCCCAAGCTGCCCTGGCAGATACAGTCCGATGCTTGGTTCAGAAGATCTTCTTGTTCTGTCTGACCTTCGCCGGACGGATCAGCGAAGCAGTCCCCATGGTGCGTAAGGACTTCACCAAGGTTGTCGAAATCTCGATCTTAAAAGGAACAACCAACTAAGCAGTTGAGAATCAACACTCACCAAATCGATATGGTGCTGTAGAGCGTGTGAACCACTCCCTGATTAAGGGTTTGAGCCAGTACAACAGTGTATGTCTGGTTCTTAATCATGGAGAAGCTGGTCGATCATCAGAGAGCAAAAAATGGAACAAGATAAACGCCAGCTTAAAATCCAGCTACACAAAGTCATTATCATTAGATCTATTATAGTGACCCAGAAGGTCCTTGTCTCCGGGGAATTCAGCGCCTGTTTTTGTCAGAATCGCTGTTGAATGTTACGTATGTATGGTCGATTCGGTTCCTTGTGGAAAACTCTACAAGGGAAGAAAGCCAAAGACATTGAGTAAGATTTTGCAGAATTACAAGTTAATCGATGTAGCGACCGAGAACATCAGTCCGAGCGAAGCAGTCCTGTGCCCAATGAGTACCCCGGCCACAACGGAAGCAATTCAATGAAGATGGTCCGCTACGGCAACTTCTGGCAGATTTTGACGACGTGGAAGACTTCCAAGAAGAGTTGATAGGACCAGGAATATCATTCAACCTTCGTTTAGTTCCACTCCCCTTGTTCCATGAGGAGCTGCCGTTTCCCCAACTCCCAGGCATCTTACTCGAACCTCCAGAGAAGTTACCCGTGCCTTTTCCAAAGTAAGGCATAGCTTTCCACTTTGGTTGTTGCTTGTTATGTGGACATTGTGCAATGAAATGCGAAAGACTCCCACATTTCCAGCAACCATCCTCCTGGGGGCTGCAGTGAGAAGACGGTGAAAAGCTGTAGAAGTTATCCGGGTTCTCGAGGTCAGCTAGTACAGCAGGGCATTTGTTTACATAGTGATCTTTACTACCACAAGCATAACACCGCCCCTGGCCGGAATCTAATTCCCGTTGCAGCAAATCATAGTCCTCCTCCTCCAAGTCGACGGTTGAGTAAGACCCACCTCGGACGTTACCAATTCCGTACATCCCCATCAAACGTTTGACTTTGGCATCTTCATCGAACCTGTCCTTAGCTTCGCAAGCTTCGACAATACACACGGGCTTATATTTTCGAGTCCATTGCGCTCCACCCTCACCTTTCAAATGCTGCTGGAACCGCTCCTGTACGGTCTTCTTGGTAATACCTACGTAGTACTTTCCTCGTTGCAGTTTTAGCACGTAAAGAGTCTCTTTTCCGGAATTGGAAGCCATCCTTTTCCGGAAGTGTGTGTACTTGGTGTAATGCCTTCAAAGGCATCAGCGAACAGGCCGCACACGATTTGGGTTGAAGCCAGAGAGAATTCTCCTCTTTGAAGTCTTTGTCTCATGAATCTCACCCACCTTGTAGATTGACAAATGAAAAAGAAAAACGCATGGACAATCCTGAAGATCGATAGACTACTACTGATAGTACCACAGGTAGTGTCAACGATGAACTCGCATACCGTTGAATCTGCTTCACGTTTGAATTACACCGGAGCGTGCAAGAAAAGTCGGCCGGTAGTGAAGTTCGACATTTTTTGGTTTATCAAAGATTTGCAGATAGCATTCAATTGCCATAGAAAAAATGGCCATATGTTGTACATTCTAATCGGACACCGAACAATCCTCCGTTCGTTCGATGTTCTACTCGATGTTCGACGAATGGGATCGTGATTCTTCAACAAGGGGGCTTTGTGTACAGTACAATGCTAGGTGTATGCCGAAAGAACACTCTACAGTTGCCACACAGCTTAAGGGCTGTGTTTATTTGAGGTGTACCTGTAAGCACTGCTACATGTTTGGCCGTAGAGCTTCAGCTTTTGCCCGCCCCCTGGCACCTGGTCGCTTCAACATGCCTCCATCATTTGGGACCCGTTCGACTTTCGATGGGTAATATTTGTGCCATTGCGGATCTCTACCCACACTGCTTCGCCCAGCTCCAAGGAACAGTGTGTTGCGAAGGTGTGCGGAGGTATCTTTGGATTCCTCAAGTTTAGCGTTGAAAAAGTGCAACCAACAGGCATGGCGGCCAACATTTGCTAAGACATTATTATATTAAGGGAAGCATTTCGCGGCGGTATCAACAAGTGATTCGCTGAGAGTACATAGATAGCCGCTGCAATTGATGTCGCTGCCGTGCATCTGATGTGGGATGCACTTCCTAGGTGTGGGGATTGAGACGATGAGCCGACTAAGAATGTTTTCGAAGGGAAGAATCGGAATATGCTCCTCCTCCTCTTGTTCCGGATTTCAGAATGAGTTCCCAGCGAGTTCCTCAAAAAGAAGTGGGCAGTGTTTTCACCACACGGTGTTGGCGTGGTGTAGCCAGCTCCATCCTAGCATAAAGTCTAGCCCTATGGAGCTATGCCGGCCTGCTTTTCCTCGTCGAGGATTCTGATTCTTCGCATGATCATACTTGCCTTCTTTGGAGAGCATCTACTCTGCTGGCAACGTCTCGGAAATGTGACCCGAAAGTTGCGACTAGCGAGTTTGCGACTGCGTTTACGGGGTGGATGTTGGGTAATGTTCGGCCATTCCTCTGTTAAGTATCATCGCACAAGCATGTTTTGGAGATAATTCGAGTTCAGGTTGAGGACTCTGTACCTTTGAAAAAAGCAGTAATGGGAGCAGATTCGCACTTAACTTCTTCATGTCGACGATTGCTGAGGAGACGTGCTCGTCATGGGCAGTTCCCTTACCCGACAAGTCCCTATCATGGAATGCAGGGCGTACTTGTCCTTCTTTATCTCACATTTCTCCTTTGCAATGGAGTACAGTCTCAGAGTGTGCAACCGACGGTCACCCATGGCCCGACTGCAACAACCAACGACAATGGGACAACAGTCATGGACCAGGACCCCGAGAGACCCATAGTAAGTCAACAGCCAGATCCCAGTGGCACGGCTCGTGCATAATTTGTTTTCTTCTTCTTGAATGCAGATATATGAGGTAGTTCTGGAGCTCTTACCGGGTCAGCGTCATAATTTAACTATCCCCGATCTTGCAGAGGACCCCCCACCGACGTTGGCTTGGGTAGCGTTGCAATCCAATGCCTCTGCGTTTCCGGCCCCGCTCTCTCTGTGCACACATAAAGAGCAATGGGGAATCGTAAAAGGAACATACTGCGATGAGGTAGAAGAAGATACCGTTTGGGAACTGTGGGAAGTGGACGAAAATTACTTCAATAAGTAAGTCTCATTTGCCTAGGTAGTGAACACTACTGGAAACTCTCGACCCCCGGATACGCAGGACCGAAGAGGAACTGGTGCATTCTCTGATGCTAGAAATTAAAAGTTCCTCCAACATGACCGTAAATTTGGACTTTCGTATTGCTCGTGTCAATGGCACATCGAGTTTTGGAGGCTCTGGTGGTGGGAGAAATACAGGATTGATCATTGGAGTGATATTCGGAGGTGGAGGTGGAATTGGAGTGGCTGTAGCTATCTGGTGTTGCTGCAGACGTAGAAAAGGAGGAAACAATCCTGGGGACAAGTTTAATTCGCATACCTTAACTGGGGAATCTGTCAAGAATCCTCTGCCAAATGAAGATCCTGGTATCATGGAGAATGGGCTTGCTGAGGTCTGGAAATTGTGACTAGCCCTAATCCTACAACGTCCGACGATGTCAGTCAGGTGGAAACATGTGAGGAATGTCAATCAGGAAACCGACACAGCTGCTGTGCTGCAAGTACGTCAGCCAGCTTCGTTGCAGGGTGTATACAGAAGAACATCTAGGAATTCCGATAAGGCAACAACGATGATAACGGCGCATTGTCGAATTGAGTGCCAGTAATGCCGCTGCTATCCTACTTTCTGGGCAACATCTAGGACCCGAGTAGCGTCTGACTGGGAGAAATTTCGTCTTGCTGTCAGAAGTTGTTATTTTTTGATTACTCGGGATCGCACTTGTAGGTCGCACGTGGAGGCAGTGATTCACACAGCATTCACATTGCCAGAGACATGTCCCCCAAATAATCATGTCTGCTCAATGAATAGTTCTAGTAGAAATCTACCATGAGGAGACAACAAGACCGCAACGGTCCTAGGTAGTCGCAGTTACGTGGTTAACGGATCTTGCTGCCCAGGTTCCCTCTTGGCGAGTCACAGTAACCGAATCAATGGATGAGAGGTTTACGGGAGCACCGGCGCCACTATGGCGTCTTTCATACGTTACTTCTCTTTTTGGTTGTATATCTTTGCTCGCGGGCAGCTCGGGGACAGCCAATGGCACCCACATTGCGACCGAATGGAACGGGAATCATGGCTGTGGATCCCGATAGACCACGAGTAAGGGATAACTATATGCAACTGTTTAAACTTTCATCACAATGAAACCAATTTGAAACACAGGTGCATGCTGAATACGTCGAACTCGTAGCTGAGGAGCCGCAAAATATAACAGTATCGGATGTTCTGGAAGACCCTCCGCCGACGTTGGAGTGGTCAGCTCTGCGATCCAACGTATCGGCAGCACCTCCGCCACTTCATACGTGTACATATAAGCTACATACACAAAAGGTACTGCCAATGCATTGTGGTCAAGTGGAAGAAAATGATATTGTTGATGCTTGGGACGTTTACGGTGATTATGATGAGGACGATAACAAGTAAGCTATAAAGCGTGCATTCCTTGATCATCGTTGAGTACTACTGGGTAGGGTTTCACCACCACAGAACCGATTTTGAAGTTTCCCGTTCTCTGATAGTGGAGTTATACAGTTCGTTAAATGTGTCTGTGCTTCTGGATATTCGTTTTTCAAATGCTTCGAATGATGGGAATACCACAAAGACGGGCGATGGCGGTTCCAGCAACAGTGCGTCAACTGGGGTAGTTGTAGGATCAGTGCTTGGAAGTGCTGCTGGACTTGGCCTTATTATGGGCATCTGTTGCTGCTGCAAAAGGCGTTCAGGCGGCAACAAAGCGGAGTCATTAGTAGCTCTCCCTGAAAAATCTGTAAATAACCCTGTCCAAGGAAGTGTCCAGGGAACCACCGAGGGAGGTGAACCAGGTATTATGGAGAATGGAATCGCTGAGGCATGGCTTTAGAGATTGCTTCTGACTGATTCCCAAGCAGCGACAGGTTTGTGAGTTGTACTTTAATGTCATTTCGTATATCGTGGCTGTCTGGAAGTAATATGCCGTCCGGAGCAGTCTCCTTAAGACTGTGTTGAGAACATGGTGCTATTTTCAGCCGCTATGAATTAATTCTTTTCTTGAAGTGGAGGAAATTTGAATCGTAGAGAGCTAATCTCATCAGTAGGACATCTATTATGTATTCATTGCGAAGTTAATGATCTATAATCCTCGTTTTACCTACCGTACACCACCGACTGCAAAAGCACTCAGCTGCTCCTGCAGGTCGTCTCCTTTCCGTATAATGAGTACGCAACCTCCATTATAAAAAGCCAAGGAGACTGGCGCACGTCGCATGTAATGAAGGGTGTACTCGCCATCTGTTGGAAGCTAGTGTGTCCGTTGGTTTCCACTTGCGACTTCCTCGCGACACGGCAACTCTGTGAACCACTGAATCGGACATTTTGAGAAACAGCGAATAGAACGGGGATGTTATACAGCAATGGTATTCAGCCAGAAAGGACATTCATTTTCTGGTGCTATTTGTCGAGAAGGGTAGATTTTTCAATTTGAGTCGACGAATCACGATGCTGGCGTTGATGTGCGCGTAACTTCCAGCCGGTCGCTGTCAATTGGGAGCGAACGAACCAATAGTTTCGACGCTCAAGTATTACGCAAGAATAACATGCGGGTAGTTTATTGCTATTTTCTGGCTGTATTGACTCATGGAGCAGCTGCAGTCAATGAATCGGTAACAATAAGCCCCAGCGCCTCTTCAGGACACATCACCGAGCTGGATCCGATCACCACCATGGTAAGGTCCGGTAGCCACTGCAGAGCCTGATTCTTCCTTTTCTTTCGACGTTATGCCATGACCGTAAAACGCAGAGAGTAGCCTTTGAAGTAAATTTGGTGGAGCAAATTCCCCGCAATGTTTCCGTTCCGAATGTAATGGAACACCCTCCTCCGACTTTGACGTGGACAGAGCTCCGAGCCAATGAATCGTTAGCACCAGCTCTACTTCGTGTTTGCGCTCGCAAGAAACAATATGGAGAGGTAATATCTACATACTGTGAGTACGTAGAAGCGGAGACAGTACATGATTCTTGGGACGTGAATGGGGACGCATCAAATAAGTAAGATCCCTTGGTACACTGCGAAGCAAAAGGTTAGCGTTCCCTTTTAATAGGTTGGCTTCCCCCGCAGAACACATCTCAGTGAAAATTATTCTCTCGAAGCAGAACTGATGAGCTCAGCTAATTTGTCTGTACTGCTGGATATTTGTTTCTCTTCACGGAACAGCATAAACAACACGGCGACCCGCAGTCCTTCTGCCAGTTCTACTAGGCTCGGGGCCAGCCCCAGCGGTACCGGAAACGCTTCATCTGGTAACGGCGCTGGCGTTATCGCCGGAGCAGTAGTCGGAGGACTAATTGGTGTGGCTCTCATTGTTGGCAGTTGGCTATGGTACAGACGACACTCCATGAGAAAGAAAGCTGGGCAATCGGAGCTCGAGACCAGGGAACTTGCGGAATCTGATCCAGAAAATGAGGCCCCTCAAGCCAGACGACCACCGCCAAAGCCTACGGGACATCCTGTTCAAAACCCACTCTCTCCTAGTACAAAGCACCAAGATAGAAGCAATTCACTATCCGCGACACACCAGGACGAGGCATACAACGGCTGGTACTCGCAAAGCCAAAGCTCCTCTACTTCCACACATACGGTAGTAAGTGCGAATCCAGTACAAGAGCCGGGAATAATGGAAAATGGGTTGGCTGAGGTTTGGCAAATTTAGGCGGAACGGGCTGTGGATAAGGCATGCCGTGCGTGCCTGCTGGGGCCTCTGGGTTCGCAAAACGCTGTGAGCCACAACTTGCCCACAAGTGCTGCAGATCGATTAATCCCCTTCTCCGGACTGAAGCTTGTGATAGTTTTGTTTCTACTCTCGGGGAATTCTTCGGGATACCAAATAATATTGGGATTGGGTGTGTGGGCCGTTCGTGCTGCCTCCAGGTGGGTTCGCAAGAGAAGATACAGTGTACTACATGTACGCCGACTTCGAGACGCAAATACGGTTTTCTGGTCCTAGACACACTGTGTGAGGACATTGATGGTACATTCTTGCAAGTATTGCAAGCAAATAAGTCATCTGACCAATCTTTACGTCGTCGCACTGTTGGCATATGGAGCAGTGTCTGAAGACGTGTGTCGTCTACCCCGGTCGGACCACGTCTCCCGAACCACTCCTGGATATCCCTCAAGTATGTACAATCGGAATTAATGGCAAACTTCTGTCCCACTTTCAGATTCGTGGGCTCTTTGTTTTGCAGACGGTTGTCATTAGAGCCAATCTAGGCGCAGCGAAACCTCGTCTGTGCATACTGTATCGGACAATAGTGGGGGCGCAGTGGTGGTGCTATTGGTATTGTGGGTTGTTTTCTCTGGTACAAGCGCGACAGAGGAGGAGGCAAGGAGGTATAAGATAAAACATTTAGGCTTCTAGAAACCGAGTCCCGTCAAACCATCAAACCAGAGAGTCACGTAGAAACTCTTCAATGCAGGCTGTAAAGTGTTCCCACTGCTGGGGCTGTCGTAGACAATCCAATGACAATCCTGATGACAAGAGAAATGAATCCTCCATGGTAGATGGCACAGTGGATTGAGGCATTATGGAAAACGCCATAGCTGAGATGTGGCAATGAATGAGTTCGAATGGCACTTTTCCATGACCCGTTGAACTTTTGCCTTTGATGGGTCACTGGAACCTGTTCATCATAGCATAAATCGCAGTTGGCTTTTCAAATCAGCAGTGAAATCATACGGCCTTCCATTACCAGGTTGTTATGGCATTTATTACACGGTCAAAGCCGAGGGAACGAAGTGTAAAATTGTCAGTTAAGCTGAAACTCCGCTCTGCCTGCTGGCTCAGCTGCCCTTGGCTTCTAGAAACCATAGACAGTAGAGTGTTCCGTAGAGATCCATGTAGAATATGATTAACTAGGATTGACTTATAGGTGATACAGGTCTATTGCATAGGGGATACGTACAATATAAGACGACTAACCTCTTAAATAGAAGTAAGTACGCGACGCAACTCGTGGCCCAGGCTGTGGGTGTCGTTTCGATGCACTCGACGAAGCCGCCAGTGGACTTCTCCAGTGCTACGGGATAACCTGGTATACAATAGCAAGGTATCTGTTATAGCTCGACAATGCGGTTGAGGCGTAGGGATTTCCATCTCCGGGCGGATGCAATGATCGGCTGGAGTTTCCGGAAATGCGGGGTTTAGGGATGAATGGTTTCTAGAAACAAGGCTGTTCCATATAGAACACCGCCTAACTAGCATGGAGCAAAGTGTTCACCAGGGGTAGATTGCTATTGGAAGCTACAAGAGAAGGGGAAATGTGGAGCTTGATGCTGGTCCTGAAGGGACTCGCAGCACAATACCAGGAGCGGAGTTATCCCATATACCTCCCCGAGCGACCGAAGCTACAAATGCGCACCAACATAGGAAGCTTTGGTCCATCGAGATGTCTGTCCTATAAAATTTATCAGGCTTTTGCTGTCGCAGGCAAATTGCATACAAGTCAAGAAAATGACTTCCCGAACTCCGAATATCTTGGTGGTCTACTACTCCATGTATGGTCACATCCGTACAGTAAGTATTGGAGTATGCTTGCCGATCGCTTCCGTTGTTAAAAGTAAAACTAAGCATTATGAAAAATTTATTCCACCGATTTTATCCAGATGGCCCGAAACGGAATCAAACCTGGCCTTGAAGCAAAAGGAGCAAACGTAACTCTAGCTCAAGTTCCTGAAACTCTCCCTCGCGAAGGTTGGTGGCATACAAGCATGCGATTGTACCAGCGCTTACATGTTTCAAGAGAAAAATGCGTCTGTGTTTACCTGCAGTATTGGAGAAAATGCATGCTCCAGCCAAATCTGAAGACCCCATTGCGGACCCGGAAGACTTACCAAAGTATGACGGACTCTTATTTGGACTGCCTACCCGTTACGGAATGATGCCTGCGCAAATGAAAGCATTTTTCGATGCAACGGGTGGACTGTGGCAGAAAGGGGCTCTAGTCGGCAAGCCAGCAGGTGTTTTCTTCTCAACTGGTACCCAAGGTGGTGGCCAGGAAACGACGGCCCTGACGACTTTGACTCATTTCTCTCATCACGGCATGATTTACATTCCGATGGGTTACATCAACCCTCTAATGTTCGATAACTCAGAAGTGCGAGGTGCTAGCGCCTACGGGCCTGGTTCCCTTGCTGGCGCTGATGGTTCCCGGCAACCGTCAGAAGACGAGCTCACTCTTTGCAAAGACTACGGAAGCTACTTCGCCACGGTAGCTGGTAATTTGAAACAAGGATCCGCCTCATCGTAAAGTCCAATTTTGCCGGACGTCTCATTGCCTGCATTCAGCAATGCTGTGTGCACCCCTCTCAGCGTACAATTCTTCCAACCAAATACACGGACTGCGAACCTCCACCATTCATTCAACAGATAGCAGTAAACCCATTCCAATCCTGTTCTTGCTCTCTTAGGGATATTTCATCTTGTATCAATGACATCATCCACTGTACTGAATGTGCCGTCATGGTTCACTTCAAGGCTCCCCAGCGACCGTGTGGTCACGGCGTGGGGTGGTACTTGTCACTTCTGCAGTTGACATCTGTGTGTGTGAGTTGTTGGAGGCGGCGAACAAGCAAATCCTCGTATATTGCATGCTTTGGTAGTACACCCATTCAAAGAATTTCTTTTTTTTTCTTCTTTTTTCTGTGTGTACCATAGAGAGAGAGAGAAAGGTTCGACTTTGGTGAAACTGTAAAATGATTCTCCAGGGTGCAGGAAAAGGTACGGCGTACTACGTACAGCAGATGAAGAACACAGCTGCAGAATCCATTCAATTATTCTAACAGTTACTGCAGCACCCTTAAAGAAGACCAGAACGATGGACGATAGAACGAAACCAAAAAGGGAAGCAGGAGATTCTGGCCTTCTAAATGCAGTTACATGTTGGCAAACATGAACGAATACTGGCAATGAGAACAGGCATTTAGTATCGACGTATGTGGAGTTGATCTTTCGGGAAGGATGGATAAGTTAATGCTGTGTCGCTGAGCTGGAATTCATACGATGACTGCAAGAAGTATTGACGCATCGAAGCGAGGCCTTGTTGAGGACAATACATGAGTACCTCAACTATCAATACTGTTTCTCTTAAGGGGAAGTGTTAATTGTAAATTGTTTGGTTTTGTTTTGCTGTTTGCTGATGCAGCCTTTTTGAGCGCATGAGACTGACGTGAAACTACGTGCGTTCAAATGCAGATTTCTATGCTCGAATGAATCCTTCATTAAGATTTCGCTCTTTACCTATTCAGCAGAGAGAGTGTTGTATTGCTTGCTCCGTCTGCTTTCGTTGGCAGTCGTCTCGGTCAAACGACTACCACACTTTCCAATTCGACCACAGGTGGGAAGAGGGAGAAAATGATTACCAGGACGGGAATATAAGGTAGTTTCAATACTGGTTTCTGTAAACATGCGAAAGGGGATTGTTGGAACAAAAGTGGCATTGACATATCAGCATGTGCCAAGGCTACAAATATCTACAAAAAGGCGGTAGCGGATCAGTTACAGATAATCCAGATTGAGCCAAAAACCTTGCAGATTTTCAAGCATTTTCCTTCAATACACTCGTTGAGGTACGCGAAATACAAGATGAAAATGCATTTTATAATTTATGGATAGGTCAGTGTTTAGGAAGGATCGGCAGTGGAGCGACCAGTAAGTCCTGGTATTACTGTAGGTCCCAGTGTACAGGTAGAAGACAATTGTATCTAGTGTCCGCGGCAATTTCTCTGAAATAATGAACTAAATCAATTCTCATAGCTACTTCTGTAGACGAGCAGAAAGGAGATCCCATTTCGCCTAGTGTAGCCGTCTGCTCCATCCATAACATCAAGTTACCCTTGCAGTGGTAACGCCGGCCACAATAGTTGAACTCTCTGTCTCTGGAATTACCCGATTACGTAGCATCGTTCCGCTGAAATAAATGACTGATTAATTTGGAATATTTATTGCTGCTTCCAGTATGTGCACGATCCACATGGTATGGTTATACCTGCCATACACT
Organism: Halocafeteria seosinensis; assembly: GCA_001687465.1. Lineage (NCBI taxonomy): Eukaryota > Bigyra > Bicosoecida > Halocafeteria > Halocafeteria seosinensis. Next base: position 32,617 of record LVLI01000251.1, on the reverse strand, counting down.
TCTGGCAGCTTGAGTATCACTTTGAAGAATTGATCAGACTTCATCAGCACTCTTTTTTTCTTTCTTTTCTTTTTTTTCGCATCGACGCTTGCAATCGATGTATGTTTGTGAATCGTTTCCGAATATGTGCGGTCGATACTAGAGTGATCTGCAGTGTTCGTTTAGCCCTGCCCGTCTGCAGTTGTTGACTTGACAAGTTTCCGGTATTGTTTCGACCGTGTTGTTTCAACATGGGAAGCAATACAAAATTGTATGATTGCCTGCAAGCCCACCCGCTCTTTTTTGCCGTTTACTTCAAGTACCGGTATATGTCGCGAAAATTTCAGCCTCGTTTCGGCTAGCCTGCTGAATTCAGAAATTCAAGAAATCACGAATAACTGCTTTCTCTCAGCGGACCAAACAGATAGAGCACTTACTGTAATTTTCTTGGAAACAATCAAAACTCTCCGGTGAGTCTCACTTGACCGTCGGTAGCTCTGAAATTTTCAGCGGGTCCTCATCCAGTCAGGCAGTGCACTTCTTGGATGCAAGGGTGATCTTACAGTTCCCCTAACGAACTTCGAATTCCTAATACTTACACCCGAGTCGCACAGGCATGCGATCGTCGAAAGACAAGACCTCGTCATCATACATACATTCCGATTTAGCATCCGATATTCTTTTGTTCCGGGGATATCACATTGGACCCGCGCGCTCTTGTGAGTGTCAACCAGATCTTCTACAAACCACTCTGGGTCCTTTACTTGAAGGCAAGAGGGACGACTGGTAAGCTCCCCAATGAGCTCCAGAGCACGATTACCCATTCCACAAAAGTCTGATAGACAAATGGAAAGAAGGATTTTTTTTCAGCCTGTCTACGCAAGGTAGAAGCAGGCGATGCAATTTGCTGCTGGTTGAAGCAAATATTTGCTTGTACGCTTTCTGAGCCGCTCAGGTGGCCAGCAAGAAGCAGCACAGAGCTTCAACAGCCACAGATTTTGTACACTCACGGTGGTGCACAGGGCTTATAGTGCTTTCTTGCATGTTAAAAAAAGTACACACGTATCACGAGCAGTAAGAATAGACGGAAATAGATTCAAAAAGAAAACGAGGGAAAAACTAAACGACACGACAGTAAGTATACTGTACCAATTATCTCATATCAGATAATGGTAATGGAACTGTTTGTCTAGCACATGGCGTGTGGTACACCAGTTATATTCACTGCGACATACCTGTGGTATTGGCGCCACTATGTTCGAGGTTGATGGTGTTCATAGGGCGACGTATGAGCAAAAGAATTCTCGTCCTGTTCGAAGAAGGGGAAAGAAAGAAAAGCACAAAAACATGTTCAAGTTAGTCCCCCCTATGTGGTCCCTTGGAATGTCGTAGTCCTTTGGGACACTTTGGCCCCCTTTTTGGCAACAAGGGAGCAAGAAAGCTATGGGGTGCGCTGTGTGGGGTATGGGGTGGATGTTTCTGGACAGAAGCAGAAGGAAAGCTATTCATTTCTGTCATGTTTTCATTGCCTTTTTATACTTTGCATGTTGACAATGGTATGCGTTGGTCCCACTCGTTTTAATCCCAACCTTTTCCCGATCTCTTTTTTGGGGCTTAACATATGCACTGCGTCATGAGAAATCCCTTTTTTGGTAAATGTTATGTTTGACGAACAGATTCTCGTCTCATTACGAAACGGTAACCACAACTGAAACCATACGTACGCAACCTGGATATTTCTCAAACGATATTTGATTTGTCTACGATAGGGGCGGTAGACGTGAGAATGTTTACACATACACAAACTGTGGAGAAAAAAAAAACCAAAAAGCAGTCGACTGCGCAAAATTCTACATCTGTCTCAACAAACGAGTCGTACGTCGGAATGAGCGGAACAAAGACGAGTACGCAGTCAGGTGTCTCAAACATTGCTGAAACCGGGGAAACCAGAATCATAAATTCGGGAGAGTCAACAATGAGTGGAACGGAAACGAGTACGCAATCAGGTGTCTCAAACATTTCTGAAACTTGGGGAAACCAGAATCATAAATTCGGGAGAGTCAACAATGAGCGGAACGGAAACGAGTACGCAATCAGGTGTCTCAAACATTTCTGAAACTGGGGAAACTGGAACCACAAATTCGGGAGAGTCAACAACGAGCGGAACGAAGACGAGTACGCAATCAGGTGTCTCAAACATTTCTGAAACTGGGCAAACCAAAACCACAAATTCGGGAGAGTCAACAATGAGCGGAACGGAAACGAGTACGCAATCAGGTGTCTCAAACATTTCTGAAACTGGGGAAGTCAGCAATGAGCGGAACGGAAACGAGTACGCAATCAGGTGAGCGTACATGACCTTCATATGCTACCTAGCTGAGGTAGTAGCGGTTGATAAACTTGAAGCTTTGCAAACAAGTTTTGAATGTGTATCCTTTTAACGAAAGTAAATATATAGGTTGTTACTGGTGTTCCATACCTCTATATTTGGTGTATGTGGTTTCTTGGACCGCTATAGAATTTCCCATAAACTTGGACAAATTTTTTCGCTTCTGATGGAGCTGGGATTGAGTTATCTCCTTATTGTGTTTTTTTTTATCAAGATCATCAAGGAATTGAGCGACATACATTTGACGGAGTTCATTGACTCCCCTCCCAAGCATTGAGCGAACACAATCACTAAACCATCGGGAATGAACGGGTTTTTTGTGCTGAGGTCTGTAACAAGAAGAGGATCACCGTCGGACAAACCAGAGAGTTTTATATAACGCTTAATATGGGTTCTTAGCTCACTGTTGTCAAGTTCTACTATATGCTCACCATATGTTCGGCTTGTTTTGTGATTTCTGTTAACAAGACGCCAATTATCAACATCTATGTAATTATAATGAGATGGTAAAGTTGGACTGTTCCAATTGGCAATTACAGGCGTGAAAATCTCTTGACCACGCAAAGGAGGAAGGAAACGATAAAAAGCAAGAATTAAGTAACGTTTGAGAGTCAAATAAGTAACTGAATGGTTTTCATGATCAGCTTTTAGGACCTGTTTTTTGTAGTTTTCAAACTTGTTAATTACGTCGGAGGGGAGAATTCTGGTTCTAATTTCTTGGTCTGTAGGCTCTCTATAAACAGCTTCTTCATTTTCCTCTGTTTTGTGTTTATGGTAAAATTGACGAAGAAGCGTTAAAAGTTCTTGTACTTGGTTATTATCTGTCTCAAATTCGGTTTTAATGCACTCAACCACGACCAGAATTGACCGCAGAAAGGGAGTTATAGAACTGGTGCTTTTATTGAGTTGTATCCAAACAATGATATCATTACGCTTTTTATAACAAATGTCAAGTAAATCTGTGTAATTATCTGGGATATCCACACCCAAACCAGTATTCAATAAGCGTTTAAAGTTGTTCATATAAACTGTGGCACTGCTGGGCTTTCGATTTTCACAAAGCTTGGTTTTCAAATTTTCTTCGATCATTCAAATACTTCTATATTTTTACGAATCATTTTTTTAAAAGAAGAATATATGAACAAAGAAACAGAAGAGCAGTTAAAGAAGATATATTATGATGAAGGTAATTTATTCGCTCGTGATAAGCTGTTTAATGTGGTAAGAGACAAAGGAATGAAAATAACACGCTTAGAACTTGAAAAGTGGCTAGAAAGGCAATATTTACATCAAATAACCAAACCATTGCCACCAAGTACAAAGGGAACGAGAAGCATGAACGCAAATGATCCGTTTAATGTGATGGCAATGGATTTGTCTAGTTCTGGGGACTTTATTTTTTTGGTTATAATTGATGTATTTAGCAGACTAGCATATGCCAAGATTATAAATGACAAGAGAGCGGAGACGGTAATGAATGCAATTCAACAAATTATTAAGCAATTACCAAGAAAACCAAAGACTATATTGTCAGACAATGGAGGGGAATTTAAAAATGATAAACTTCATAAGTACTTGAATAAAGAAGGAATCAGACAAATATACCCTAGGATGCAGAAATAAGGGCCGATTCTAAATGTGCCCTTATTATTGCCGCTTTTATTCAGGTCTTCAATTGGATAGAGAGCAATACCATGAGGAAGGCAATCATATTTTATGTACTCTGTCAAATTTTTGCTTTCAAACCATTTCTGGTTACAAAGATATTGCCCGATTTCTTGGTCTCAAGAGGGCTGAAAAAGTGGCCAGGGGTCATTTTGTGTGTCCCCTTTGCCTTGCCACCAGATTTGGTCGTTAGGTAGGGTAAAATTCACCTTTTTCAACTTCAACGTTTTCAACTTCCGTAAATAAGACACACGGTGTCACACACCCTTATGTTTGACGAACAGATTCTCGTCTCATTACGAAACGGCAACCACAACTGGAACCATACGTACGCAACCTGGATATTTCTCAAACGATATTTGATTTGTCTACGATAGGGGCGGTAGACGTGAGAATGTTTACACATACACAAACTGTGGAGAAAAAAACCCCCAGAAAGCAGTCGACTGCGCAAAATTCTACATCTGTTTCACCAAACGAGTCGTACGTCGGAATGAGCGGTATCACCTACGATTTTTCGCGGGTGATAGAGCGGAACAAAGACGAGTACGCAATCAGGTGTCTCAAACATTTCTGAAACTGGGGAAACCAAAGCCACAAATTCGGGAGAGTCAACAACGAGCGGAACGAAGACGAGTAAGCAATCAGGTGTCTCAAACATTTCTGCAACTGGGCAAACCAAAACCACAAATTCGGGAGAGTCAACAACGAGCGGAACGGAAACGAGTGAGCGAACACAAAATCCAGCATCTTCGAACGAATTGCTGTTCCAACAAATTTTGAATAGGCTCTCCGCTTACCAACAAGAAACTAACAGTCAGTTTCCTGCTCTCCGAGGAGAATTTAATGGTCAGTTTTCTGCTCTCCGAGAAGAATTCCGACAAGAAAATAAGTCTCTCAGAGAAGAATTTCGACAAGAACATAAGTCTCTCAGAGAAGAATTCAGACAAGAAAATAAGTCTCTCCGAGGAGAATTTAATGGTCAGTTTTCTGCACTCCGAGAAGAATTTACTGGTCAGTTTTCTGCTCTCCGAGAAGAATTTAAGTCTCTCGATAATACTTTTGGATCACTGTTAGAAGTGCATGCCGACCTACTTTGCAAGGTTACCTTGGATTGAATGGAGTCTCAAATTTTAATGCAAAGGGCTTGGAAGGTCTTGTTCGTTTGGTGGCGCATCCCAAGCGTTATGAAACTGGGTATCCGTCGCGCACAGGTTCTAGACACAATGAGAGAATGGAGCAGCGCATTGACAAACTAAAAAGGTACATCCAAGATGAAGGACTCCATTATCGATTGGTCTGGTGGGTCATCAATTCCGAGCAAGATGCGAGCAAGGCCTTGGCGAAGGAACTAGATCATATAAAAGATGATTTGAAGGACAAAAAAGTCCAACACGCAGTAGACTTACGCGGACAGTTGACCTCCAAAGAAAAGGGAAAAAAGCCAATCAATGCACTTCCCTCTCGTATACGTGTTTTGGACGAAATGATAGACGCAGCCATTCCGGCGACCCAGTCTGATGTCCAAGAAGAAGATATCTGCACTTGGCACAAAAAAGCAATCGATAAAGAAGCCGAATGGATTGATAAAGATGAGAGAAAAAAATATAGACATTTGCCTGTTCTTCAGTATCATTGGTTGAAAGAATGTGTCGGTGAGGAACAGTTCAAACATGATATTCATCCGAATTATCCTCCTTTGATGGAAAACGCACTTGCTGTGGATCTATTGACGGCTTTAGAACTAGTCGATTTGACAACAGATGATGGCTTTGGATTGCTTTCGTTTACATTTTCATCCCCTTGCATTTCACAAGGGGAAGACAAAACAGGTCCAGATTACGAAATTGAGCTAGATGCACGGGGGTCCCTACAGCTTTTCAGAGAGAATGAAGAAGTAGGATATATTCAACGAACGGTGGGGGAAATCAAGGCCACAACTAAGAAAGAAGAGGTCTGGACGAAAGCGCGACGTAATTTCCGCATAATGGCTTTCGCGGCAGCCATCTTGTATCCTAGTCTCCAGAAATTTTGGGGGACACAATATGTGTTTTACCCTCGTCATAAAAATGATGGTTTGATACCGAAAAGGAACGTGAACGTATTTGTGTTAAATGGGAGAAAAATAGAAGAAACGGTGTATGTGGAGTACCACGTGAGTGTGTAAGTGTAAACATTCAGCAATAGTCGACAAGAAAACCTAGGGTTGCAAGGTTTTGTTGTGAAAAGGGGTTAAACCCCTGGGGCTTACGTATATTCAAGTGGTTTGCGTTTGAATTTAAGGAGACCATAAAAGAAAAAAAAAGAAAGAAAAAGGAATCACTGGAGGGTACTGGTAGCAAGCTGCCGGTGGTGTTAAGTGTAGTCTAACTTGAACTAGTAAGAAGTAGTAGTGTATAGTGTATATATTATATATATAATATATTGAGTAGCAGTGTATATTGAAGCTATACTATCTTTGAAGTTTAACGGCGGGGGGGACCCGGAAGAAGAGTAAGAAGAGTTTCGGCAGAATTTGATCGAAACAAAAGCGCAAGCTAAAACGGCTTATGGACTCGAGAAAAATGAGACTGTCCTGGCTCTCATTCCCTCTTCTACGCTCCATACGTCTTGAAGAAGTGCTGACTCAGCTGCCCTTGGCTTCTAGAAACCATAGACGGTAGAGCTCCAAGTAGAATATGATTAACTAGGATTGACTTATAGGTGATACAGGTTTATTGCATAGGGGATACGTACAATATAAGACGACTAACCTCTGAAATAGAAATAAGTACGCGACACAACTCGTGGCCCAGGCTGTGAGTGTCGTTTCGATGCACTCGACGAAGCCGCCAGTGGACTTCTCCAGTGCTACGGGAATATCCTGGTATACAGTAGCAGGGTATCTGTTATAGCTCGACAATGCGGTTGAGGCGTAGGGGCTTGTTTGATTAAAGCTGATTTCCATCTCCGGGCGGATGCAATGATCGGCTGGAGTTATCGGAAATGCGGGGTTTAGCGATGAATGGTTTCTAGAAACAAGGCTGTTCCATATAGAACATCGCCTAACTAGCATGGAGCAAAGTGTTCACCAGGGGTAGATTGCTATTGGAAGCTATAAGAGAAGGGGAAATGTGAAGCTTGATGCTGGTCCTGAAGGGACTCGCAGCACAATACCAGGAGCGGAGTTATCCCATACAGTATACCTCCCCGAGCGACCGAAGCTACAAATGCGCACCAACATAGGAAGCTTTGGTCCATCGACATGTCTGTCCTATATAATTTATCAGGATTTTGCTGTCGCAGGCAAATTGCATACAAGTTAAGAAAATGACTTCCCGAACTCCGAATATCTTGGTGGTCTACTACTCCATGTATGGTCACATCCGTACAGTAAGTATTGGAGTATGCTTGCCGATCGCTTCCGTTGTTAAAAGTAAAACTAAGCATTATGAAAAATTTATTCCATCGATTTTATCCAGATGGCCCGAAACGGAATCAAACCTGGCCTTGAAGCAAAAGGAGCAAATGTAACTCTAGCTCAAGTTCCTGAAACTCTCCCTCGCGAAGGTTGGTGGCATACAAGCATGCGATTGTACCAGCGCTTACATGTTTCAAGAGAAAAATGCGTCTGTGTTTACCTGCAGTATTGGAGAAATGCATGCTCCAGCCAAATCTGAAGACCCCATTGCGGACCCGGAAGACTTACCAAAGTATGACGGACTCTTATTTGGACTGCCTACCCGTTACGGAATGATGCCTGCGCAAATGAAAGCATTTTTCGATGCAACGGGTGGACTGTGGCAGAAAGGGGCTCTAGTCGGCAAGCCAGCAGGTGTTTTCTTCTCAACTGGTACCCAAGGTGGTGGCCAGGAAACGACGGCCCTGACGACTTTGACTCATTTTTCTCATCACGGCATGATTTACATTCCGATGGGTTACATCAACCCTCTAATGTTCGATAACTCAGAAGTGCGAGGTGCTAGCGCCTACGGGCCTGGTTCCCTTGCTGGCGCTGATGGTTCCCGGCAACCGTCAGAAAACGAGCTCACTCTTTGCAAAGACTACGGAAGCTACTTCGCCACGGTAGCTGGTAATTTGAAACAAGGATCCGCCTCATCGTAAAGTCCAATTTTGCCGGACGTCTCATTGCCTGCATTCAGCAATGCTGTGTGCACGCCTCTCAGCGTACTTCAATTCTTCCAACCAAATACACGGACTGCGAACCTCCACCATTCATTCAACAGATAGCAGTAAACCCATTCCAAGTCTGTTCTTGCTCTTTTAGGGATATTTCATCTTGTATCAATGACATCATCCACTGTACTGAATGTGCCGTCATGCTTCACTTCAAGGCTCCCCAGCGACCGTGTGGTCACGGCGTGGGGTGGTACTTGTCACTTCTGCAGTTGACATCTGTGTGTGTGAGTTGTTGGAGGCGGCGAACAAGCAAATCCTCGTATATTGCATGCTTTGGTAGTACACCCATTCAAAGAATTTCTTTTTTTTTCTTCTTTTTTCTGTGTGTACCAGAGAGAGAGAGAGAGAGAAAGGTTCGACTTTGGTGAAACTGTAAAATGATTCTCCAGGGTGCAGGAAAAGGTACGGCGTACTACGTACAGCAGATGAAGAACACAGCTGCAGAATCCATTCAATGATTCTAACAGTTACTGGAAAGAGACCAGTGTAGATTTTGTCGGTGGGTGAATTCCCTGCAGCACCCTTAAAGAAGAACAGAACGATGGACGATAGAACGAAACCAAAACGGGAAGCAGGAGAGTCTGGCCTTCTAAATGCAGTTACATGTTGGCAAACATGAACGAATACTGCCAATGAGAACAGCGCATTTAGTATCGACGTATGTGGAGTTGATCCTTCGGGAAGGATGGATAAGTTAATGCTGTGTCGCTGAGCTGGAATTCATACGATGACTGCAAGAAGTATTGACGCATCGAAGCGAGGTCTTGTTGAGGGCAATACATGAGTACCTCAACTATCAATACTGTTTCTCTTAAGGGGAAGTGTTAATGGTAAATTGTTTGGTTTTGTTTTGCTGTTTGCTGAATCAATGCTGATGGAGCTTTTTTGAGCGCATGAGACTGACATGAAACTACGTGCGTTCCAATGCAGATTTCTATGCTCGAATGAATCCTTCATTAAGATTTCGCTCTTTACCTATTCAGCAGAGAGAGCGTTGTATTGCTTGCTCCATCTGCTTTCGTTGGCAGTCGTCTCGGTCAAACGACTACCGCACTTTCCAATTCGACCACAGGTGGGAAGAGGGAGAAAATGATTACCAGGACGGGAATATAAGGTAGTTTCAATACTGGTTTGTGTAAACATGCGAAAGGGGATTGTTGGAACAAAAGTGGCACTGACATTCCAGCATGTGCCAAGGCTACAAAAAGGCGGGAGCGGATCAGATTGAGCCAAAAACCTTGCAGATTTTCAAGCATTTTCCTTCAATACACTCGTTGAGGTACGCGAAATACAAGATGAAAATGCATTTTATAATTTATGGATAGGTCAGTGTTTAGGAAGGATCGGCAGTGGAGCGACCAGTAAGTCCTGGTACATTAGGTCCTTTAGCTACCGAGAAGAATTAAAACTTGCAGTGTGCAATGCACACCAGCATTGATATCAAGAACTTCTTTCAGGATAAACCTGGGGAGTACTTCTACTTGGGTATTATTCACGGTGGCACGTCGTCTGAGAGACCGTCAGATTCGTGTACATGTATGTGTGTAAACCAGCCTACACGTCTGCTGGCAGGAGCAATACTAATACACACAACGGGAAGTAGTAGACTTAGTGTACGATCCATAAACGGATAAACTCGCAAAAATACACTGGTAATAGATTCCTCTCTGCATTCTACAAGTACTCAGTACTGCAGTTGTACACCGGAGATACCGGTACTGTACAACCTCTGTGCTTGACTTGGAAGGTCCTACTGTGACTAGCGAGAAAGGTAACAGTCACTGTTAAAACACTCTCGCCTCCAAATACATTTTCAACAGAAGTGTTTTATTAATTTATTTTCTTTCACCACTACAGTTCCATGTACACGCATGGTGGGAATGGTTTCTTAAGAGCGTGGGTTCTTCAACCACCACCACGGCAGTTGTTGTTTGTTGGATCCGCTGAACCGCGTTTGTGCACTGCCGTTAGCGCGACGTCAACACACGATTATAGAAGGTATTAGGGTAGTAGATTTGTTTGCACCTTTGTTTTTCTAAGCTGCTACGACTACTACCGCCTAGTACAATGAATGAAAACTTCAAACTGCATCGTCGTCCTGTGGATCGACAGCCCACTGGGATCCATGTACCGGCGGCAGAACGCACCGGGTGGAATCGGAAGAGCAGTGCTTCTTCCCCGGAAGCATTTCTCCAAAGACGACTCATGCATACAAAGCTGCAGGGAATTCGTGAAGTGTCTGTGCTAGCATTGCAGCACTCGGATCCTGAGGAGACAGGGGGAAAACCGACGGGAATCCTGAGTGAAACCACCAAGGGGAAATTTTGCCTCCGAGGTGTATCTGCACGACGTGGCCAGCAGACTAAACAGAGTCAAAGAATCTCGACTAGCATGTATGCCAAACCGTATAGCGGACCATCTGCATCCAAGAAAGCACAGAAAAAGAATGAGAAAACGCAGAACAGAACGTGGTCGTCAAGTGCCAGTGCTGGTGTTCAAACTGCAGAAGTTCGTCGTTTCGCGGAGCCCCAGAGTATGGGTGAAGGTGCTTCTTATGTGGAACGACCGAAAAATAATTCCCAGCGAACTACTACAAGTATATATAAACGCGAGATATCGAGGCGTGGACTCGCGTATGTCTAATTGATGTAGTTTTCCATGGGGTCTTGTACTGACTGGGTGTTTTTTTGATAACTCTTGCAGATCTACCAACAAGGATATTGAACGTCCATACAGCTGCCCCATGTGCAAAAAAGGGTATGGTACTTTATCGGCAGTAAGTATGCATCTACGACTAAAACATGAAAGAATCGTTCGACGGATGATGGGGCTCAAAGATACCCAGCAAGTGTCGTCACACCACGGAAGATCAGTTGCCGGATTCATCAACGACATACACAAGGATAGCTACCTCATCCCTGTCTGCTCGCTAGATGAAGCCCTTCGATCACAGGCAATGGAAACTGGGGTTGATGGGAGTATTGAGGGAAAACAAGACAAGTTATGAACAGTACTGCAACAACGCAACGCATTTCAGGTGCAGATGCATGCGATGACAATTGAATGAATTCGACTGCGCACGAAATCTGTTGGAAAATTGAAGGGTTGCAATTGCAATTAGAAAAACAAAAGCAAAAAATGGAGTTGGCAAATAGAGTAGTACAGTGTGTAGTGGCTAAAAACTCATTGGAGCAATAGTGCCATAGCATGCTTGCTCCCATTGTGTATGACTGACGCTGACAGCGGATTGGTTGTTTCAGGGGATTGCTCAGGACCCATGAGTTGGAACCCCAGCGGTAAACCTATTGAGGTGTTGATCGGGACCTAGGGTACGGGGCCACCCAAGTTTGAACATCAAATGACCAACAGCGCACGATTTCTACTCGACACTTTGGATCCACCGAGGGGTACATACATACCGTTCGCGGTAATGCTAGCGATGGCGGGATAATTGCCATGGATCGGGTTTGAACATGTCTCAGCATGCGTCCCAGCAGGTTACCCGGCACACACACATATGTGACAGATAGCCCACCCGCCGGGGAGTTGGTTACACGGAGTACGTTGTGTCGGTGCAATGACGACACTATGCGGAGCGGGCATGCACGTCTGCTTTAGCCCACAGAACTGCTCAAACCAATTGAGTCGCTTCACTTATTTTTCACTAAAATTATGTGTGTGTGCGTGCTACAAGTGTTCCCTTGGCCCGTCGGTTGATATCCGTACGTCCCACTGTACAGGTAGGAGACAATTGTATCTAGTATCCGCGGCAATTTCTCTGAAATAATGAACTACATCAATTCTCATAGTTACTTCTGTAGACGAGCAGAAAGGTGGTCCCATTTCGCTTAGTTTAGCCGTCTTCTCCATCCATAATATGCCCTTGCAGTGACAACGCCGGCCACAATGGTTGAACTCTGTCTGTCTCTGGAATTACCCGATTACGTAGCATCGTTCCGCTGAAATAAATGACTGATTAATTTGGAATATATATTGCTGCTTCCAGTTTGTGCACGATCCACATAGTGTGGTCATACCTGCCATACGCTTCTGGGAGCTTGAGTGTCATCATCCTTTCCTTCAGCAGTAAGACTTTGAAGAATTGATCAGACTTCATCAGCACTCTTTTTTTTCTTTTTTTCTTTCTTTTCTTTTTTTCGCATCGACGGTTGTAATCGATGTATGTGTGTGAATCGTTTCTGAATATGTTCGGTCGATACTAGAGTGATCTGCAGTGTTCGTTTAGCCCTGTCCATCAGCAGTTGTTGACTTGACGACTTTCAGGTATTGTTTCGACAGTATTGTTTCAACATGGGAAGCAATACAAAATTGTATGACTGCCTGCAAGCACAGCCGCTCTTTTTGCCGTTTGCTACACGTACATGTCGCGAAAATCTCAGCCTCGTTTCGGCTAGCCTGCTGAATTCAGAAATTCAAGAAATCACGAATAACTGCTTCCCCTCAGCGGACCAAACAGATAGAGCACTTACTGTAATTTTCTTGGAAACAATCAAAATTCTCCGGTGAGTCTTACTTGACCGTCGGTAGCTCTGAAATTTTGAGCGGGTCCTCATCCAGTCAGCCAGTGCACTTCTTGGGTGCAAGGGTGATCTTACAGTTCCCCTAACGAACTTCGCATTCCTAACACTTGCACCCGACCCGATAGGGGCTTTCCCGTTTGATGAGAAGTACAGTCTCTTCTCTTGCAGAGTCTTGCTCCAGTTAAAAAGTAAAAAAAAAAAAATCAACAGTACCTGTATGATATGAAGCCCAAGCCGGGAGTTCCATGTTCCTCTATTCCGTCACCTCCAGTACCATGACCCTCTGGATCGATCCCTCGGAATAGTTCTCAACTTGTACATATGTGAGCCTTCTCGATCAGCGGCCAGAACATGGAATCTCGATCGATGGACGTTCTCTTGGCATCCGATGGAAGTGGGTCCGGAGCCAATGGCCTCCTCTCCACGAATCTGAGACGCATCCACAACGGATGTTCAGGTACCCCAAAACCCCACCTGTACTATTCGATATCATTGGCCTGGCGTTTACAACCCCCACCCAAATGCGAAAAATGATGCCCCCTTTAAAGGGGAAGTCCGAAGTCGGTTTTTTTCGTCAGCCGATCACCACTTGACATTGACTCAAATGAGTCCAAATACGAAGGAAAGTCGGAATCCTCTCCTTTACAAGTAGTGCTGGTATAATTGGGAATTTCCATGTCGGGTGGGTAGGTGGGGTGTACTGTACTTGTACGCTTGAGTACGGCCGAACGAGCGAAGACGCCGTACCATCATCTACCACCCCTCCTCCTGCTTTGCTATTGTTTGTTTTATGTGGAAGGAATCACACTTCCTACATGCATATGTAATTGATTGGGCGAGGAATTCAAGGCAGATACCGTGATGCCGCCATACAACATAGCGAAAGAGAATATCCCACTGGTTTGACTTCGCGAGTGGATGGAGCCCATACGCAGTACGGAAGAAATGCAGAGACTGCCATATGAGAGAGGCCGCAGCGAATTGCCAACAATTAGGGGAGAAGACCAACCAATAATTGGTCGGCTTGGATAAATGAGGGAAATTCACGCGGCAGACCGACAGGCGCAGGCGTCTGAGTACATCGGGGCTGCTGCGGCTGGAATCCTGGTTGGTGCTGTCTTTTGCCTATAATGCAAAGAACCATCCACGGATCAGTGCAGCAGGTATTGCTACGATACTAACGAGAGGAATATTTGCAGCTTCTGGAGAGTCAGCCGAAGTCCCCACTGGATTTGTTGAAAAACATCGCTCGCCCACCGCTAGGGCCTCTTGAGTAAATTTGCCCAGTAAGTGACAGAGTAGAAAATCCCTTGGTATTCTCGATGTCGGCGTCAAYAGGCTCGCACAAATTCTATTTCGTTTCTGTCTTTTTGCAGATCCTTTCCAACGGTACGGAACAACATCGATACCTGCTGTATTACCTTGTACCGCAGAATTACCCATAATGCTATATTCTTATCCCTCACTAGGTCAGTGTTAATCAACTGAATTATGAGGACTAACGGACAAGTGAAGTAGGAAGTAGCTCTGTACACGTGGAGGGATGTTTCAGTGACCATTGGAGTCCCCTGACCTCTCTACCTACTACGTATTCCGATGCCTCAAAGATACTGAAACTGGCTTTAGGCACAGCAAAATGGTCGTCGTGCGTCAGAGCACATGCAAACAGAGTTCTGATAAAAAAATGCCTGAAAGGTATCTTGGATGGCGTGCTCCTCACAGCGGTAATTTCCAATCACAATACTAGAGAAGGCAGAGTGGTTGGAAAGCAAAATCATGGCTAAATACAAGTTGGATCTCCTTCCGCCACTAGGGTTGAAAATTTTGAGCAAAGAGACCTGCAAAACTGATCTGAAGTAAAGCTTTGAGAACGCCGACTGATTTGAAAGCAAAACCTCTGCTATGCTACGCCGAATCTTTTTCCACCGCTATGGTTGAAGTGTTGAACAAAGAGATTTTTGAAACTTATCCGATATTCCTGATTTCAAAGTGTCAAATCACTGCTCAGCAGGATACGCTTCTTTCTTTTTGATGCTCTGGTGGGACACTTTGTAAGCTGCTTGACACAGTTCAGTAACTCTTGAAGGATTCAGGCCAGGAACTGGCAGTAAAACAAACAGCTGCTGTCGCCGAGGCGGAATACCAGAACTCTCTGAGTACCGTACCCTCTGTTCTAGGTGAACTTTTCATGTTGTGATGCCAAAGATATCTACATCAGCTGGTTCTGAAGCTATCAAAGCTCGAACTGTCAATCAGTTCCGGTGAATAATACTGGCGAACAGTTGAGCACCAGTGCAACTCTGTCATGGATGCTGCATACGGAGATTGTGCTAGTACGACGTCGTCACGGCACTAGTAAAACTCTCGCGCATTTGGCCTCTTCATTAACTCTAAAGCTTCCTGCAGAGTGCACACCGGAACCCAATAGCTGGGTTTGTATTCGCCGTTGATAAACCCTCCTACAGATCTGCCGTGAGCAGACACTATTTTATCTGAGTCTTTAAGTCCTAACATGACTCTAATAAGGAGTTCGTGTTTTGTGCGCAGATGCATGCTTAAGGCAGAGAGAGTCCCATAACCCCGGCGACAAAGCTTGCATTCATAGGGCAGTTCCGCATCAATTTTTCTGCAGCCCCACAAATACACTTCCATACTAATGTATTCTGATAGCAATATATACAATTAGCGTACCTTTTTGTAGTGTCGTTTGCTGTAGGGTGCTCTTGCCGCATACGTTTCGGCTCCACCCCAGGTTCCAGCTGTTGGTCGGATCGAGATCGACAGCTGCTTTTAAGCACGATACGGGAACTAGCTCCAGGATAAGGTGACGCATAAATGTACTGTCGCGTTTCATTAAATTTATGAGAGCTTCGTGCTGCATTACTCCGGGGGACTTGCGTCTCTGTACCAGGGTTGGTTTCTCCGATTGCCGCCGTGTGTGCCAGTCTAAATTCTCCCTTCGTAGCGTTGTCTCGACTTAGAATTCCACTCATGGGGATCTGTTGTTGGATTCCATTGGAAATCGGGCATTGTAAAGTCCACATGGACGCTTGCAAAGGGTTTCCTTTGGCAGTACTACAGGCAAACGGCTTGTTGGTAGAAGATCCAACTACCCYGTCCGACAATAAAAGTTCGGCCATAGTCTCGGTAACAAAATAAACACCAACTACTCCGACGTCAATGTTGCCAGGACTATTGTGCAGGTAAAACACTGGGATTTAGTTGTAAACAACCCTAGCAATACTACCCAAGGTAGTAGTAGGCTACTAATACTGTGTTTGTCGTTACCCTCGTCGCCGACTGCCGACAGGGAAACGGTTGCCCTGTACTGGAACTTTGATCACAATATGACTCAAGAGAAAAGAATGGCGTTATATAAGAGGAAAAAAAGAAGGATTTTGACAATTTCATTCTTTGCGTAATTCCATTCTTTGTGTGAGCTAGACATGGCTACGGAGGCGGATGATCAGATACAGTGAGCGGGCAAGTTGGAAACCACAGACTTCCACTTCCACCAAGACGAGGGAAATGTACCCTGAATGTGTAGTCGCCAACTACGTAATTACTGATTTGATTTAGTTATTAATACTGCATGTGAGACCGCTGTGTCGTGTACGCACGAATGATGCAGATTGCTCGTTGTCGATACGACCGTCTGCTGTAGGCAATCCGTTGGCAGTGCTGAGGCATACAGGGCATAACATGCACATCTACCCCAGTTCACACTTACAGCTAGAACTGTAGGGTTTAGGAGCTTTGAATTTGACCCTGGGACATCCGCCCGCTTGCTCAGTCTAGATTAGATGCTTTGGAATGTACCATATGGTACATTGCTAACACGTTTGCTTCAGGGGTGGTCAATGACCAACGTATAATCAGGAATTGACTGCTAGTACTTCTTCATCTCCCACTAACAGTCAAACCGTGACACATAACAAGACTGCTAGCTCGCCAAAAACACCAAGAACTCCTTCTCCGTTAATTTCAGAGATTTCAAAGAATACCGTTCGAGCACTTATTTATTGTTACGAAAACGACGCTACCAAACCCAACGACGTGGAAGACTCGGGGATTATATGCCAAAAGATATGCCGCTTCGTAATGGAACACAATACTTAGGCAGGGGCCTGTCTAGAGCTCATGAGAGCGAAACTGTTCATAGTCACACTGTTTGAATGCCTGGATACCTGCCGTGTTAACGGTGTAGGTTATCGAGTCAAGTAAAAATGTATGGATGCCAGAAACAGACCACCAATTCCAACATCTCGTGCAAATTCTGGACATCGCAGCGCTGCAAGACCCAGGATCAATTCATAGCTTCCACACTGACTTGTCCTTAGCCGGCTAATACATCCTTCACCACGGTCCTGTTCGATTCGCAGCAATCGATTTGCGGCTGGCTCTTGTTCTGTTCTCTCACCACATTAAGGGGCTTCCAACAATCGTCATCACAGAATTTACACATCAAGATAGTCACCCACCCGCCAAGCATATCCCTCCATTTACTAGTATATCCTCCAGAGGCAGAAGGAAGTACACTTGCTTTGATACCAAGCAGTTCCGGATTTTAGCGCCTCTACTTGGGACGACATAATTGTCGTAGAATTGGAAGGAGCATGTGCGGGGTTTGGGTCTAACACTCGACGACAGATAATGTGATAGTTGGAGATGGACGAAACCGCCTTTCTCCGTCCCTTTCCGCGAGGTTGCAAGCGCGTGGGTACTTCGAAACAGTAATCGACAGAATTTGGTGCTCTGCAAAGTATGCACTCGTTTTCTCAAAACTTGCATCAGAAATAACTGGAGCACGAGAATTGAGTTGTCTGGCCAGAGAAGAAACGGTGAGCTTCTTGGCTGCTTCATTGTTGTGCTACACGGAGTGAGTCCCATCTGTGTACCCTAGAAATGAGCAAAGCGGCCAGGTTGTTTGGCGGCGCCTTATTTCAAACTCTTCTACCGCTTTAGGGGAGAGGAATCCATATGAACTCTGGAAGGGGTGACCAAATATTTCTTGCTCGTTGCCGTCTGTGACATGGAGTCCAAATGCAGGTTAGTCCGCGTAAACCATGAAGACGTTTGAGAGCTACCCTGTATGTCTGTGGAGTTTGGAATTCCACCAATGGATTCCAGGTTTTTCGGTCCGCTGGTTCCATCGTCACTGGTTGGTTTGGATGGATGGAAAAGGCGAGTTGATTCCCGTTCCAGGTCATTTATCCTCGTCAAACTTATCATTCTACAGTCACTGCCAAAGGGCTGTAGTGGGTTGATCTCCTAGTCTAGCATAATGTCATCTCCGGTTAGGGCAGTGAAAAACTGCAGCTTCAGGGTGTGAGTCAATATCGAGACCGTCGTTCCGTCGGCGCATGTGCGCAGTACTATAATATACACTAACGTACACAAAATTGCAAAATCTTTGTAATACCACTTTTGCCCTTCCAAATCGTTTTCCTTAATATGACATATGACCGTCGAACATAGAAGTTCAAGGTTCGTGGGGTATCACACTTCCTCGGGCGGCGGAGTCAACGTCGCATCGATTGGGATATGCCGTAACATTCGTCCGGGGTTGTCCAGAGAAATTAATCGGACCTATAAAAATTTTCCCCAAAGGCCTAAAGGGATGTGTTGAGCAACATACCCACGGGAAGTAAGAGTACTACGGAGCGCATGTGTGCTTGACGTCAACCTACGAAGCAAGGAGCTATTGGAGCTCAGGAGCTGAAGAATTCTTGCACATTAAACAAGCTCTCTGATTCCACTGCGATGTGATCGGAATTTGAGCAGAACTACGATCTCGAAGGGATAGTCGCGCAATAAGGACTGTATCCTGGAAACGCCTTCGACGTTGCTGCTCCAAGTTGTCTTGGGTTCTTCCAGTAAAATGCAAGACGTGAATATATTTCAGTGCCCTTCGCATAGGCTGACGCTAATATCCTGCCCACGAAATTTCGTGCACTCTGTGGAGCGCTCACTAGAGGATGCAAAATGCGGTTCCATGCTGTGCATGAAATGCTTCGTCTTTCGCGAAGAAATTTGGGGAGCGAACGCACTTGGGTCGCTACGGGCCGATACAAACAGGTATACTGCTACGCTACGCATAGAAAATCCTCTAGCGACATTGAGTAATGGGTGCCATAGGTAACGCCAACATGGGCATTCTTAGGACAGGTATGCCGTGCTTTGAGTTTGTACGCGTATTCACAGCTTAGCTGCTGTACATGAGGAAAACGTCTATGTTTCATGCAGATAAAATGCAAGATCCTACAGCGATTTCAGTCCTTTCATTGCATTTTGTTGTTCTCGGTTTAACAGCATTTGCTCATTGAGAACTTGAATAGATGAGTTTGGATGACGACACATGAGTGAGTTCAGCGGAGTTTGGATGACGACTCATGCTTGTTTTCGCTTCCTCTTTTCATAAGTAGATCTACAAAACGTATTCCTCTAGACGCAGGTTGTGAAGCAGGAATAAGATCTTCGAGTAGCCAATCGTACATTGATGTTGCTCGCTTTTGGACAGCACGAATCGATTCCAATCGCTAGACGGGATTACTGTACAGCTGCAGATACCAAAGAAAAGCGTTTGGGGTTTCTCGGCTGGTAGTAGTCTGGAGTGTCCGATGTGGTTTGGAAGTACATCGGTGACTGATCTGCCCTGCTTTTAGACCATTCTTATGGCGAGAAATGACGGTCTACTGGGACGTACCACAATGGTACAACGTATCGGGGTTTCTGAATTCTGTGCTGGAACTGATTATCTGCAAGGTGCAGTAGTCTTTCAGCATGACATAGACTGACAACCATGGATCGTCATGTGCACCCAGCTGGATAGGACTTCCGAACGGTTCATCCTGCCGATGATATTGCTTGAGTATCCC
Organism: Halocafeteria seosinensis; assembly: GCA_001687465.1. Taxonomy (NCBI): domain Eukaryota; class Bigyra; order Bicosoecida; genus Halocafeteria; species Halocafeteria seosinensis. Next base: position 12,986 of record LVLI01000251.1, on the reverse strand, counting down.
CATGCACGCACCATGCATGGGGCATGAATCCCCGTTAGCCAGCATGTTATGCCAAGCAAGGGTCCTCCTGACTTCACTATCTTAACTGATTGATACCAACAGGGAGGCTTAATCTTCAACACGTTCTTAGTATGCTTCCGCATGATATGGTGGCCCTTCCGGCAAACACTTGAAGTCAAGGTAGGAGTTGAGTTCCTCCGACGGCTCCCGTTGACTCGTCAAGGTTGACTCGAGGCGGCACACATACCGCATAGGAAAGGCGCACCTACAATTGTAGACGGCATATCCGTGGCCGCCGTCAATGAATGCGTACGCAGTACAGTAAGTTGTGAGGGACGGCGTTGTCTGTGTTGTTAACAACTGCTTCCGCGGGGTGTTCTGTGCTTCAAGATGCGGAAGAACACATTTTTTGCCGCGCAAATAGGTTTGTCCCCATAATACATACACTACCAGACCACTTCCGACAATCTTTGTTGCCGATATATACATTATTGCTGCATAGGCGAGTGTGACGTGGAGAACCAACACTGTTGTTCAGCGTTCTTTCCCTTCCAGCCAAGTCCGGAGCCCGAAGCTCCGTTGTTCTCCGGCCACTCCATGGGGCCCTGGAGTACCATAGAATTACGAATTCTCTGGCATCTCCTCCCCGAGCAAAGTTCTATAAACTTTTGTTTTTTTGTTAGCGGTGGTTGTGGGTAGCAGCTGCAGTTCACTCGTCCTACCGGTTCGAGCCAGCACTGGACACTCAAACACCGGAGAATGAAACTGTGTTGAATAAACGTGGGGGTCCGCTCGTTAACGAAAGTCAGCTGCAGCGCTACGGGTGGATGGTTGCCGACAGGATTGATTGTTGAAGAGACTATCGAATAGTAGGGTATAGATTTAGTTGTGTGTGTTTGTATTCTGGGGAAGCCATCCATCACCAGCGGGCGGCGAATCTGACATGGATTTGCGTGGCGCGCCGACTGAGCAAAGGGCGCCGACTGAGCAAAGGCGCATGCGTCGCCTGCCTTTGGTTAACACCAGGAATGACCATCCACTACCAGTTTCTATGGGTCTACTACAAAATCAAGTAAGCGGGGAGGTACCGCGCCGAACTCACATGAGCGGTATCCTCAGCAGAGAGAAAGCGGTAGGGAACAATACTTTCATTCTTACGGAAAAAGTTGAACATCGCAACCCCAGCCCGGTTTGGGCTTCAAGGACATTACTACACTCAGGAGCTCAGTCGACGCCATACGCCTATGCAAAGCCTTACAGTAGCCAACAACCTACGAGCTGGGGAAGGTCCGCAAGGAATGAAACACCAACGGGCTCTTTAACCCCCATCTCACGAACGGCACAACAGAGGTCGGTTCTCACGGCGACCGCTGCATCAGACACTGTAATACCGAATCCTTATAGACAGGGTGGAGGGGGAAAAGCTCAAACCAAGGGTGCCTCTTCACGGAAACCTTCCAGGTGCGTCTTACAATTTCAGTCAGTGTTGTGCAATTCTTCTGTTTTGGTTTAGCCGTTGGCTTCTCTCTTTTAAATCGGGTTTGAAAAAACCTACAGAGCCTCCGCGAAGGATATACAGCGTCCTTATGAATGTACGCTCTGCAAAAGGGACTATGGAACACTATCTGCTTTGAGTTTGCACTTGAGAATCAAGCACGAGCGGATTGTCCGACTGATGATGGGATTGGGGCCTCGTGATCAAATGTTGTCGATTCACGGAAGATCAGTTGGAGGAAATATGAACGGTGAAGTAAAACAGAATTATGTTTCACCTCTGTGCTCCTTGTCAGAAGCTGTTGCAATCCAACAGCAAGAGGACATAACTCCGGGTGGCGCTTCAGTGAATCGGGGTACCTGAAGCAAGTGGAGGTGTCAACGTGTCATAGCACAGCCCAGTACACTCCACAGATGAATCGCGCAGAGTTATTCGTACGAGGGTGATAGAAATATTAGCATCAAATTTGCTTTCTGTACAGCAGTTGGCCAACCGTCTGCATGGGTGAAGCCAGCAATTCGTTGTTGCAGTGAAGTTACTGGCCGTCCAAACAAGGGATGTTGTTCGTATCAACTGGGGATTCTCGACTGCGTGGAGATCCAAAGTCAATTTCGAAATAATGTGCATTTCGATGTTGCCCATGAACTGATTGCGAACTAAGTCGGAAACTCCAACGACTTAGAGCGGTCAACGCACCAATTTCGGCGCGAGTCATTGCCGAGTCTATCGTCCAGTTTCTGACGGTACTGTGAGTTTACTTCTTGAACTGGTGAAAATGGATTGATTAGAGAGGACTAACCTAAAATGTTCCCCTACTGCCGATTTTGTTCCTTTCATTTCGTGTAGCGTTGTTTCGGGAGGTTCTTCATCAGGAGCGGATGATTGCGAGAACAGGCTTAACCTGTTTGTTTAGTTGTTCATATGTTCTGCTTGATGGTCCTAATTTTGTTCGAGTTTAAGTTTGCGGAGCTGACCCAAAGTGTTTCCCCACGTTGATGTATTGTTGCATGACATGGCCTATGCTTTCATCACACAGAAGGGGCGATGAAGCAAGCTTTATCTTGTTTGTTGCTTGAAAAGAATTTAGCATATGGTTAGTACATAAAGGATTCGGTACTTTTTTGACCTGAGTTTTCCACGGGGATGCCAGCAATTTATGGTTCGATGTGATGTGCTGGAGCGAGCAGCTGAGTGGAATGGAGATGGACATATTACGTACTTATAGCGAGATACGGGATTACTGTTCCTACACTATTGGCACTGCCGAATGCGTCTGTACTACCTGGGTAGTTTTGCTTGAGGTAGGTGGGGGAATCCATCCATCGTACGGGTATCATGTGATACCTACTAGAGAGTATAACATTAAAACATATGTCTTTTTCCCATCCCTTAGTCGCAGCAAATCTTTGTTCACTCGTCTCCCTCAAGACTTCACTGCCATATTTTTTCTTCATATATGGAAATTCCTGGATCCTGTCACAATAACCTGGTTACTGAAGTACAACTCAGTGAAGTTAGCGACCACGACCTTCACAAAAGCTCATAGTGACCCCAACTGTAGCTGTATCGGTACTTGTTGTACAAATGTCTAGGTGCATAAAAATCAAAATTTCACTCGAAGAGTGATTCATGGGGTACGCGTCATGCATCGAGGTTGTAGTTGGCGTCTGAGCAAATATAAAGCAGTCGTATTACGTTTCTCGCCATTGAGGTCGTTCAGGGTCGCGCCACCGCTTTTCCACGACTCCACTTCCATAATTACAAGGATAAGGATGATGTCCGCGGAAATCCCTCAACCACAGCAACAGCAGCACGAGGGGGAGGAAGTGCTCGTGAAGGAGAAGAAGCCTCAAGTGGTACATACGCAGAGCTCTCCTCAGTTTAAATACTTCCGACGCTTATTGAATGAATGCGCACGGGTCAGTGACCTGGACCAAGCATTACGCTTGGTCCACACCTATACGACATTTGATCTGCCCGCAACGATGACCGCAAGTAGCTACTGCTACGACGATGGTGGAGAGGAACAGCAGGAGCAGCAGCTTCAGAGGAGGTCGATACCACTGACGGCGGACTTATGTTCGGTGGTAGTGAGCATTTGTGCCGAAGCAGCCGCTTTATTCGCTCCTTCGCCTTCCCCTTGTTTACACAGTGGGGGCGGATCGTATACGGCAGAAGTACGAAAGGAAAATAGTCAAGGTGAAATGGTCACGCTGTCGTTGCCCTTGTTTCCAACTCCTGTAGTGACCGCTGTGGCCAGCCATCGACGTCGAGGACCTGTGAATACGAAGCTATCTCTGAAGGAACTTATTACGGTGGTGGATGCATTGTTTGAACACACTAAATACATCCAAGCTCTTGAGAACGAGAAACTGGAGAAGCATAGTTCTCAGAGTGCACCGAAAAACAGTAAAGAAAATCTGTGGTCCTTATTTGCCCGGCTTTTCTGCATTCTGGATCGAAAGGATGATGCTCTGAATGTATTTAAAACTATGCTCGACTATGGAGTGCAACCAAGGCTGAGGACGTTTACTCCGCTGATTGCTATGCTGGGAAGCCAAGGAGAGCCGATGCGCGCGGATGGCTTGTTGCAAGACCTGCTTACGCGCGAAGAGTTATACCCATCTGAAGCGAATATCGGCTATGTTATTTATGCTTATTATCAAAGAGCAAAACTTTATGGAGATCTCGAATTCGTTGCTCAGAGTCTAAGCATTCAGGATGTGCTCGCGGGCTGCCGCGGACCGTCTCATAAGGATAACTCGGTCACTTGGAGGCAACGCTGCCATCAGCTAATGGAGATTGCCATGGACTATCACTACACTCCCTCGGTGGCATTTCATGATACTATTGTGAAAGCAATGACATTAGGTGCAGGTCCTATGCATGCGCCCTGGGCAGCAGAGCAAAGCGTTGTAGGGGCTGATGGATTTGTTCCAGCTACAGGGGACTACTTGCAGTCTCTGGATTTGACTGAAGAAGAGACGAATACAATGTTAAAGGAAGTTAGCGTTCTCGCAGGGAAAAATAAGCGTACTTCAATGCAGTTCGACAACTTCAAGCGTTGGCTTCAGCGGAAGGGAAAGTTCGACGTGATAATAGATGGCGCCAACGTCGCCTTCTTTAACCAAAACTTCTCAGGTGGAGGGTTTCACCATTTACAAGTCGATGATGTTGTTCAGCATTTCATTGATGAAAACAAAAAGGTACTGCTCGTTTTGCATAACAAGTGGCTGAGTTTTGCTACTGAGCAGAAACAGGCACGCAAGCGGTCTTACGAGGGGGCATCCACATCGAGTAGCTTCAGTGCAACTCAGCCTCCACAAGAGAAATCTGCTGAGCAGGAGAGAGCACATGAGCATGATGGCTGTGGTGGCCCCTCAGCGACTGATAGGTACCCTCGAAATCCTTGGAGAGTTCATGTGCGTGGAGAAGGGAATGCAGCAAAACCCAAAGGTGAGAGTGCCCCAGCTTGGAAATCAAAGTATATTGAAGAGTGCACACGGAAATGGAGGAAATCGGGTGTATTATATGAATGTCAACGGGGAAATAATGACGATTGGTACTGGCTCTATGCGAGTTTGTGGTCTGGGAAGGACTGTGTAGTTGTGACGAATGATCAAATGCGCGACCATCATTTTCAAATGCTATCTCCCAAGAATTTCCTCAAATGGAGAGAACGTCATCAATGCTATTTTCACATACAGAGCTTTGGCAGCCGTTTCAACTGCAAGCGTAAAGTATCGTTCGACTTTCCGCTTGCTTTCTCGCATCGCATGCAGCCAAATAACTCCCAAACGGCATGGTATATTCCCCATCCTCAAGATCCCAACCGATGGACATGTTTATGGCAAACGTCATCTTCATCCTGATCTTTGTCGTCGTAAGAATAACACACAATTCCACAAAAAAAGAAGTAGCGCAGCACTCATCTCTTTCGTCCAATTCGCTTTCGCCTTGGTGGTTGAGACGTTGCAGTCGTGGTGTTTTCGGCCTGTGCTTCCTCACTTCCCCCTCCACTTCCACCACTCGTGGTGCTGTATTGGTACCGGCGTCGCGTGAAGTCATTTTCAACGGCATGTTTCCAGTTCCCGGCAATGGCTGAGTTGAGCGACTGCCTATCTCGGGGGTTCATATTATGGAGTCCTTCCATCTCTTTGCGCGAAACAGGCTTCATTGTAGCGCATGCAACTTTGTTTTTGAAGTCCTCGTAGCTCTCAGCGGTGTGAATCGCTCGCTTTTTCATGTCATCCACGGCTCTGTACTCCTCCTCCTTCGACACAGCCGTCTTTAATTCGTGCTGAATCTCATCCATATCGATCTGAGCAGCCCCATGCGATGAAAAAGCAGCTTTGGAATGCGTATTGGACCCACTTCCTCCCCCATCGTTATCCTCAGTGGCCGTGAAGGACCTCATGCTACCACTGGTGTCGTCACCAGTAGCAGCACTATCATTAGTATTGTCTGCAGTATAGTTCTTATCATTCATTGTGGCATGCTTGGCGGTCATGAAGCAATCAACCAACAATTCTCGGTCGCAGGATCGCACTACCACGTCGGTGGGATCGATTCCTTTTTCCCATTATTAATGCATCATGCATGATGACGATGATATGATGCACTCATGGGCGTACGTACCAGACTTTGTTTGAGGAAGAACATCATTCGAACCATGGTCATGTTCCGTGGGCACGATTATTGGTAAAGTACGAAAGGCAAGAGGTAACGTTTTGGTTTTAAATTCCCATTGGAATACCACGTCAAGTGGATTTGTACACTGACTTGGTGCTACTGCAGTGCTCGTACAACCATTTGTACCGGACTCCTCATAACTTTCATAATATAAGTGGTGAGAATACTGTTACTGGAAAATACTGGAATTCTGGAAGTACACACACCGCACCCCCTCTTAGCGAGGAGCGATATTCACCCGTGCTAGGCACAAGCAGCGACGGGTCCGTTGTTCCTTCAGTACCGCTGACGTGCGTTGGGTACGGAGACGCCACACTAGTTGTGTTCAGGTGGCATCGGAGTAGCTGCTTTTGCCTGCCGTTTAGTACCGCTGGAAGTTGGGGAGTGCCTCCAAAATGTACAGACTGCTAAGATCCCGTGCAGCTCAGCTGGGAGGTAGTTTGAAATCATGGAACATTTCCCGTGTTTTCTCAATTCATAGTTTCTAAGCCCACCGGAAGGCTATTCGCTGTTGGTCGACCCGTCTTCAAGAGCTACAACTACTTGTAGCAGTACAGTGATTCACTGCATTGCAGGCTGGCAATTCCAATCAAAAGTGCAACTCGACCTACCATATAAATTACAAGGGACAATTACAAGGGACGATGCACGCTATGTATCTTGGCAACTATTGAAACAATGAATCCTTTGTAAGGCATCTTTGTAGCTGAAGAAAAGCAACGAGCGGGTGAGGAACCCCGGAATTGTTGGATGTACTCTATCCGTGAAGGAGCTAACCTGCAACTAAATATATCGACGTTGCCGAGGTGGGGATGCTCCATACATCCCGGGAAAAAGGAGCAGCCCTGCTTCTCCTTGAATGAGCCTCTGTGTCGGAGGGTTGATCTCGGGTCTCGCCGCAACGGCTCTTTTTGGGACGGAGTTACGGAGATATGCCCTGGTCTGCACAGCAGATGGCAAGTGTAACGGAATTGATTCTTAGGTCTGGTGTGCGTCGCTCTGTATGTCAACTTACACGCAGTGTTTTCGGTCTTGGTTCCCATCCAGTCGCTTTGGGGAAAAAAATCAAGGAGAAGGCAAGACGTTTTCCCGCCCGGAGCGCCTGCTGCGACAAACCACCTCTGGGTTTCTTGCCCCTTGCTTTTTGCCACTTTATAGCCCTTTCCCTGCTGTGAAAAAAGGCATGGTATGTCCCGAAATACTATTGCATTTGTAGCCCTTGAGTTTACCCTCTGTGCTTTGCATTTGGTGCTGCAGACGAAGCTTCCCGGTTTGCGAGCACTGAAATCCCCGCATCCAGGCCTCTATACACTACACTACGCATGTATAAGTCTATTTTGTGTATCCTGTATTTTAGGATCCACCCGTGCATGTGAAGAGGGATGGAAGGGAGAAGCCTTCAAAATAAATAGAGACCACGTGGAAGATGGTATGAGAGTGGAGTCTGTGCAGGAGCAGATTCTTGAAGACACTCGCAGCACTTTTGTCTGGGATCAATTGGACATCAGGACGTCTGATGGTGAAGCTTGGCCAGACGGTCCTGTTAATTCCGATGGAACTCGAGCGCATGAGTACTTTTTCGCGCGATTTCAAGGTAGCGTCAAAGTACCGAAAACGGGACATTACAGACTATACTTAACTTCTGATGATGGCTCCAAACTCTTTATCGACGGCGAGCTCGTAAGTACCAACCAAATCGATCATTTTAAGCATCTCGAGCTTCGGTTTCCTGTTCCATGAAGCAACGCTTGCAAACACTGGGTGGGGGTATGGCTTAATTGCAGACTATTGACAATGATGGCCAGCATTCTGCGAAAGAAAAATCAACGAAAGTCCCTTTGGACGAGGGGAAGCATCTCTTCGAGGTACGCCCACTTCGAACAAGTTACCTGCAGTTTGTTACTAAGCACCGGCAAGCTATGAATTGGTCCGTTGACACAGGTTCTCTACTATGAATGGCGGGGCAACACGGAAGTAACGCTTGAATGGAAATTTGAAAGCGACGAGACCGAGAACGAAGAAGATGGTGATGAAGACGGAACAAACGAAGATAAAAATGAGGATGATGGTTCAAATGAAGTCGAGTTCAAAGGATGCAGCGAAGTTTGGGCGATCTTTCCCGAAGAAAGTGAGTTTCCTGCGAAGGTAGATGTGCGAGTATACAACGCCGACGCGGGTGTCGTGGAGGTAGTGGGCAACGTCGTGCAGGAACAAGACACCCAGACAGTAGATGGACAGCACGGGACAAAAAGAATATTTAAATTCAATGTTCATGATCATTTTAACCGCCCGGATGGAGAAGATAAGGTCTTAGGGATTTCGATAAACGGTGAATCTTCGACAGAAAATTCTAACGACTGTGCCAAGCTCCGGAGCGCGTTTTCGATTCCGAATAAACGAACCTTTTTGGACTCGCGTTGGGTTTGCCATGTTGACAGAAACCTTCCCCGGATATTCTTGCATGGGCCTGCGATTGGGAACCGTATCCAAAGCCAGGTCCCGCACAGCTTTGATTTCCACGAGAGCGGTTTGTCCGTATCCTGTTGGGTAAGAACGACAAACACGAAGAGCCAGGCGCTTCTTTCATTTACCTCGGAAAGCATAGCCACCAATGAAATGACAGTGTTTCTCTCTGAGGTAAACACTGTAGACGTGTTCCTTCGTGGTCAGCGTTTCGCGGGAACTTTTGAGATAAATGATGGTCGATGGCACTTGATTTTCGTGTCCTGGAGAAATGACAATGACGAAGAAACGGCTATACTCAGGGTGCAGGTTGACGGGAACAATCTCATTTATCGGACAGTTCGAAAGCAAATCAAGCAGCGTTCGGGAAACTCGTGCTTGATGGTGGGACAAATGCCGCGTGTGGCAGCTCTAGCTCAACTGTACTCGTATGATTGTGGTAAATACCTTGATAATCGCTTCCCTTTCCAGGGGTATGTCTCATCCATCTATTTCTGGAACCGCATTCTTCCACTCCCAGATCGTCGATTGTTGCAATTTTTTCCGACACAACTGGAAAGTGAGTACCCTGATGTATTGTCATATTTAGTACTTGGGTACTACGATAGGAACATTACGAGGGCCAAGTTGAGTGACTTGCCGAGTACGACAAAGTGTGGTGATGTCCGATCTTCGAAGCAAGTCGTAGGACTTGCAGACATTAGTGGTCATGGACATGATGGCATCTTCTATAGCGACGGCGGTCACGGCCTCTCGTTCTTCGAAGTAGATGAGGAATTTCTCCGGCCGCATAACTTGACAAATAATCTTCCATTGTGGTTTCAAGCTCCCCATGAAGGGGACCTTGATCATTTCCCCGACTTATCGGGTAGTGGTAACGACGGTGTTGTCATTGGCGATGTGCGGTTTGGTTTCGCTGACGATTCCTATCGGCTTCCAGTTATGGAGGCATGTTGGGATGGGCACATTGAGGTTCCAGGTTTACGTAACTACAACTGGACCTCTGGTTTCACGTTATCAATCTTTTATCGTCGGCTCTCGGGAGCATTGGACCAGACTTTCGTTGGAAACGGCAATGCGCGGAGAAGTGGTGCAGGTTCTGTAGAAATTCACGGCTCCGAAGATTTCGAAGGGAACAATGTTGCTTCTCGAGTTCAGATAAATAGTGGCTCTAGTTCTCGATCCTTCGTCGCTAGCGCCTCGCTACAGGAATGGCATCACACTGTGCTGAAATATGAGACTGGTTCTCGGAAGCTTTTTTGGTACGTCGATGGAAATTGTGCCAAAAGAGAAATTCCAAAGCCCGGACAAATCCCCGCCCTTAATTCCCCTCTGTTCATAGGGGCGTCATCTCATACGGGATCCAATCGAATGTGCGCTCAAGTACATGATGTCCGACTGTATGGTCGTTCCTTGAGTGAATTGGAAACGCGGAAGCTTTATGATGAAATGCATCATGCATTATTGTTCGGAGAGAGTGGAACTAGGGATTGCGTTGTGAGCGAGTGGCAGACTGGTCTTCGTGTATGCTCGCTGAGGCTTTGTTTGACGCCGTAAATGCCTCTGACGTTGGAGGGGCTCTGCGTATTCGTCATCGTACCATTCAAAGTGGCTCACACGGATGTCCTCATCTTCGAGAGTGGGAAAGGTGCAACCCTGATATTGAGATTTCTACGGAAAGCGCTGGGAACGAAGTAATACTCGATAATCAAACTCCGTCAATAGTAAGAGTCCGTCTGTCTAGCCGCCCCGAGCATTTTGGAAATGTTTCAGTCGTTGTCGATAATGAAGTTTCGGCTTCGTTCTTCACTGTGTCGAAATGTGAATTGATATTCAACAAAGATAACTGGGATCAATGGCAATCCTTGATCATAGCGCCTAAGGCCAACCCTTACTCGGCTGGATCCTCTATGCATGATATTAGCTTGACCGCTCTTAACTATGGCGGAGTGAGCAAGTGGAAGACTGTTGTTTCTGCTGGTAATTTTAGTCGGCATACACTGGAATTTGGTGAAGTCGTTGATTCCACGCGTGTACGAAAACAAGTTTTTGTGACAAATGAACCATGGGAAACGAGGAAGGGCACATTGCCGTAGTTGGGGTGATCCACACATGGTAACTTTCAATACTGTGAAATATGATTTTTTCGGTATAGGAGATTACTATGTTGCCCGTTCATGCGATGGAGACTTCGTAGTTCAGTCTCGTCAAGTAGAGTGTTTTACGGTTTCCTGCAACCAGGCTGTGCTTGTGAAATATCGCTCTCAAGTTGTTGGGCTCCATGTGGACCATCGAAAGCGGACTAATCCCTTAACGTTCGAACATTGGCCCAACGGGATTGCGGGGATGAAGATTTACCGCATAGGTGTTGGTTCTGGATCGCCGAAATATCGATTCTCGCTTCCTGACGACAGTGAAGTTGAGGTGAAGGTGAGCTCGTGGCGAGGATTTCACTATCTCGACGTATTTGTTGTCGTCGGTGGTAGATTTCGTGACCGTATCAATGGGCTGTGTGGTTTGTGGAATGGTGACAAGGACCGTAATTTCATTGGCAGCGATGGGCATTCGTACGGTGGCCGCACGAGTGGAAAAGACCGCGCCCGCCATGATTTCGCGATGACATGGTTGGTGCCCCCCGAGGAGAACCTTTTTCTTAATGGAAGCGCTGTTATTCCTGCGAAGTCATCCATTGGGTTCACAGTTGCAGGCAACTGCTCGCTTGGAAATGGGGGTGATGACGAAGACGCACTAGTGTGTAAGCGTGGTGCTGTTTATGAGGAAGAGCCAGTTCCTGATGAAACAAATCCAGGTGAGGATATAGAAGATGTTACGCCCACAGACGATAACGATAAAGACGATGATGATGACCATGATGATTTTGGAGATTCTCCAAATCCGAGTAGCCTGCCAGATCCCAATTACGATTGCGAGTTTGAGAATGAAGAGGATAGGAATGAAGCCAAATCTAAGTGTGCGAAGCACTTATTGATAAGTGGTTTTGCCCAGTTTTGCAATGAAAGCGGGGTTGATATACAGTCGCATTTTGAAACCTGCTCGTTTGAAGTGTGTCTGGTTGGTGATACAGGAACCGTTTCTTCTGCGCTCGATGCCCTGATTGAAGAGTGTTTAGATACGACCTTACCCTCCGAGCCTTCTCCGTCTCCCTCATCGAATCCTACCGTCAGCCCTAGCTCTACGTTTGACTTGTTGCGAGAAGATGACCCGGAGCAATTGCTGTCCCCTTCCCCTTCAATTACAGGTACTCTTTCTACCTCTGTTACCGTCTCGGTTAGTGCCCCTGTTACTCCCACCGTCTCCCAGACTACTCCGCGTGCAACACCGGCAAGACCCGCCTGGGAGACTCCGACTCAGTCAACACGTACTACAGCAACATCGACAAGTCCACCTACTGCACCAGAATCTATCTCTTCAACAGGCAGTGCAACATCAAGTCCTACTCCAAGTAACACTGCAACCTGCACGCCATCCATGCCAATGACACACCCGGCAACAAAAACTGCCAGCAGTAGCCCCAGGCAAACCCCTTCGAGTACCTCGAGTCGGACGATGACGGGAACGGCATCTAATAGTGAAACTCCTACTAGCTCTGTGACCGGTACGGAGACGGCTAGTAGTAGCGTCACCAGGACTCCATCGACTACGGGAACAGCTTCCAGTACAGAGACTCCAACGAGTAGTAATACTGCGAGTAATACCGGCAGTCAAACCCCTTCGAGTACCTCGAGTCAGACGATGACGGGAACGGCGTCTAATAGTGAAACTCCTACTAGCTCTGTGACCGGTACGGAGACGGCTAGTAGTAGCGTCACCAGGACTCCATCGACTACGGGAACAGCGTCCAGTACAGAGACTCCAACGAGTAGTAATACTGCGAGTAATACCGTCAGTCAAACCCCTTCGAGTACCTCGAGTCAGACGATGACGGGAACGGCGTCTAATAGTGAGACTCCTACTAGCTCTGTGACCGGTACGGAGACGGCTAGTAGTAGCTTCACCAGGACTCCATCGACTACGGGAACAGCGTCCAGTACAGAGACTCCAACGAGTAGTAATACTGCGAGTAATACCGTCAGTCAAACCCCTTCGAGTACCTCGAGTCAGACAATGACGGGAACGGCGTCTAATAGTGAGACTCCTACTAGCTCTGTGACCGCTACGGAGACGGCTAGTAGTAGCGTCACCAGGACTCCATCGACTACGGGAACAGCGTCCAGTACAGAGACTCCAACGAGTAGTAATACTGCGAGTAATACCGTCAGTCGAACCTCTTCGAGTATCTCGTGTCAGACGATGACGGGAACGGCGTCTAATAGTG